>VYZW01045166.1:35722-173704 GCA_013401315.1 Balaeniceps rex
CTGCCCGGCTGAGGAGGGGCGGCCCGGCGGAGCCAGCCTGCCGGCGGTGCCTCCGCGCGCTCGCTCTCGCTCCTGCCCCCGCGCACCGGCGCTGCGCGGGGACGGCAGCGGCGCCGCAAGCGGGGGGTTCCTCCCCCCGCGATCCTGCCTCACGCCGGCTCCGAGCGGCACAACTCCCCGCGGGGGGACGCCCACCCACGTCCGCGTGGCACTGGGCGACGCGGACCCTCTCCCGAGGGGGGACGCCCACCCACAGCCACTCATCCCCCCGCCCCTCTGCCCCCTCGCCCTGCCGGCGGGCGCCACGGGATCCCGGGCAGGGCCCCTGGAAGGGGCCGGGGCAGAGGATGCCGCTGTCCTCTCCTGCCGCCCACGGCACAAGCGTGTCCTGCCGCGGCCCCCCACGCTGCACCCACGCTGTGGCGCCTGGGCAGTGTCCCTGCGGGGACTGAAGACAGGAAAGATGGGGGCAATTGCTCGTCAGAGCAATTTGGTGTGAGGAAAGCCGGGCTGTGGTTCCTAGACGCTGGCTAGGAACCCCCAACCTCCCCACACAACCCTGCCCGGCGATTTCGGGGGGAATAATCCTGAAGGAACATGCGTCGAGCCGAGGGGCCTGACCTCCCTGCACTGCTGCTCTTGGCGGGGCAGATTTCTACTTCTGGTACGTGGAATAATGTCTAATTACATGGTCACCAATGGCAGCGTCTCTGCCCATGCTGGAGGAGGCTGTGGAGACATCTCCCTCCTCTTGCTGAGCCCCACATGAGGCCGAGTTTCCCCCAGGAGAAGCCTGGTCCTGGTGGCTATGGGAAGCAGTGGCAGTCCCTGCGTGCAGGAGCCGGCTGTGCACCTGACCCACCCTGAGCAGGTAGCCAGCTGTGAAGAGCACAGATGCTCCGAGACAGGTGCTTTGTGCTGGGCTAACCCGCATCTTCTCCTGCCAGCTGCCTCGTGACCACCTCTCACTCATGATCCCATGCACCTGGAGTCCGGCTCCCGGAAATGGATTGCTGTCAATGCTTTGCAGGATTAGGGGATGCAGGGGGATGATGCCACCTCACTTGCTTCCCCCAGTCCTGGCAGAGCCCTGAGCACTCCAGCCCTATACATCGCCCTCATCTTGTACTTCAAACCCTTGGAGGGGGAGAGAGGTTATACATCCCAACTCTGGCAGCACATAAGCCCTATTTACAAGGGATGCCCCAGTATTAAAGAAGAGCCCCAGGCAACTGAGTGCAGGCATGGAGTGGGGCAAGTAAGTCATGGTGCATGCCAGTGGCCAGGTCTCCACAGAGCCTGCTCAGCTTTCCTACCTGGGGTGTTGTAATCGCTCCACCATGTCCCACTGATGCTGGTAGTGTGTGTGCCTGGAGCCCCGGACCTCTGGGGACACTTCCACGGTGGTGTGCATGGGCTCATAACACCCTCAGCCCCCAGGGATGATGCTTCTTACAAACGCTGCCCCTGCTCGCCTTTTCTTGGCTGGTGCTTCCTCTTGTTTTGCTCTCCTGCTGGTGAATGCATGGCTGCCTCCTGCCTCCCTTTCCCCCTCACGGGCCTCCGGCATGTCCCTCGCTTTGCCACAGATGCCCTGGGTAGGGGCTCTGGGTCCCGGCATGCTTCACTGCACACCCAGTGGCATCTCACGGCACTTTGAATCCACACTGAATTACACACGCCGGGCTGCCCTCCTGGCCAGGAAAAGTGCTGCTGCCATTCAGTTCAGCCCCCCCAGCTCTTCCCCTCCTGGGAAGGGGCACACAGGAGACAGAGACTGCACATAGCAGGGAGGAAGCTTCGCAAATGCAGTGGTGACCTGCACATATCCCTGTAACAATGGCTTTTCATCTCCAGAGAGGCAGCTCTCCTGCTTTCCAGCAGCAGCACAGTTGTTGTTAGGTTAGTTTGTGACAACCTCCTCCACTCAGGGCTCTGCGGGTGAACCACTCACTGGGGAGTTCTAATTATACTGGCTTTTAATGCCTGGGGCAAGGGATGGCAGGATGCAGGACACAGGACTGGGAACCACCACGTTGGGATTTCTGTGTTGGATGCCCCCCACATTCCCCAGGGCTTGGATAAATCATAAAACTTCTCTGCTGTAATTTCCCACTCATCATTAGGAGAACAGAAATAACTCACATTCCTTAGTGATGTTGCAAGGAATAGTGAGCTGCTGCTGGTAGTGCATTCAAGTGATGTCTGTGTGTTTTCACCAGCTCTGCGCTATCCTAGGTATCTAGTGGGGGCTCTAAACATATTGAAACATCTTCAGTAGATTTGTAAAAAAATTATTTTTCATTACTTTTCTTTCTTATGCTTAAATTAGGTATTTTTTCCCTAATGCTGCTTTGGAAGAAACTAAGTGGAGATATGTTTAGAGGATTTTCAAGCTTTTATACATTGTTCTCACCTTCTAAGCCACTTGGCTAAGAAAAAGGTTTATAGGCAACCTCATACTCATTTTGGGAAATGTATTTATCTATCTCTGTTCTTATCTTTACCCTGGAAAAATCACTGGTCACTTTTCTAACTTGTATTTTCTCTTTAAAAGGCGCAGTGAAGTTTATGCAGATATACCCAAGATAAACAGCAAAGTAGTATTACTGTGTAAGGATACAACTCCCCCTAGTCTAATATAACTGCTCCTGTAATTAGGGCTAATTGGCTCAGCCAGAGCATTTTGCTAATAAGGCTAAAATGCTTCCAGCACCCAAGACAGTAATCCAAAATTCATCTGAACGTTTCTGCAAGGCGTGCACTCTGCTCCACAGACACTCAAGCAGGGGTCCTGTTGCTGACCTAGTGCTTTTGCCTTTCCCAGCAGTAAATACAGGATGAATTGCTGTGGATGCACTATCGCTGGTGGAATCCAAGGCAAAAGATCTCCTTTGATATGTCAAAAGGAATCAGGTATGTCTTTTTTGCACAAAATGAGCTTGTGATGTGTCAGATAAGAGCAAATTTTAGGATGCATTAATAATAAATCAAATAAATATGAAACAACACTTTGTCTCCACTGCCCTGTGGATGTTCTTGGACTGGGGAGGATGAAAGAGGAGAGCCAAGGTGGGGCTGGGATGGAAATGTAAGGAAGCATGAAAGAATTGCCTGTTGGAGTGGGGAGATAAATGGGTGACTCATATGACCCTAGGGCAATATTACAAAAGCTCAGCTAACTTTGGTTCTGCTGGTTATAGTTGTTGACTCTGAGACTGTGTGAGAGACACAGAGTTTGTTTTATTGGTACACATGGTACCATGTTATTTAAGGAATATGAGAAGGTGCCAGCGCTGTGTAAAGACATGGGACATGTACAGGTGCCTGTCAGGGCCGGTCTGGGTCTGGAGACATACTAACCGGTGTGTTTGACTATACACCCTGCTTTGGGCTTGTGGTGACCTGAACTGTGATGGAATGTGGAATTATTACTGTGCTAGTGACCGACCGGGTGTAGGAAGCTGCTGCCTAAGAATCCATGTCCTTGGACAACATCTCCTGTCTGGTCCCTGTTGGCCATCCCACCGCTACAGCAGCTGTGCTACCCTGCAGTGAGTTTAATACCGATGAGGACATGTGGCACACTGTTCTGCAGGCACTATACACTGATATCTTAGATGCACTGTCAGCTTTGGAAGAAGTGAAACTACTACAGCTACTACTGCTTCTACAGGGTGAATGAAATATTGAATAGGGTCTAGGGGAAGATATGGGACCCACGTCAGTGGTGTTATCAGCACTCCCACAGAGTGGTAGGTAGATTTGCTTTAGCCTTGAGGACACAACCATTTATTAGGCTGAAGGTGGAACTTCAGTCTGAACTTAATACTTACTGGAAGGTCCCCCTCTGGCCCTGGAGGCAGATTCAAATACACCTTCTTGTTGACTGTTTCCTTTTGCATCAGATGGATTGGAAAATCCTGGGGTCTTAATGTGTTGGTTTAAGATCAATAGATACGATCTGTTTTTCTTTGGAAAGCCTCACAGGTGACTGGGAGCGAAGCTGAGATCCTTTTGTGACAGTATTCCTACTGCCACAACTATTGACTATGGCCAATATGGTGAATAGGTTTAAAAGAAATAAAAATAGTTTTGCACATAACGCTCATTTAAATACTGGAAAAGGACTGTTGCAGAATATTGCCAAGTCTAAAAGAATAAATAAGTTGAAAATGGATTAAGCAAATTCATAAAGGCTGTGTCCCTCTCTGGATATTTACCCAAATTATCTGAGTTAAAAATTATTTGAGAAAACCCCTGATTGACAGAAAGTGTTGCAGAGGAGTGACCTTTCTGAACATTCTTAGCCCCTCAGGTCAGCGAGCTGGCTGTTCTCATGACTTTGGTTGCTGGCAGTCTACAGCCACATTTTTCTAACTGGAAGGTTTAAGAAAGCTGAGATGAGCCCCGCTGCATGATCTTTCAGCTGTTGTCACACCTCCCATAAACACAGGCAGAAAAGAAGTGCCATTTGTTTACGAAGCTGCTAATTCTGCAAGTGTCCTGACTGACATGCCTGCTTTTCTTAGGAGGCAAAGGCTTTGCACAAGCTCTCATGGCATTTGTAGTACCAAACTGGGGAGGGAAGCAAGTCAAACGCTTTCCTGAGCTAGAAGTTTACAAGGCAGTGACAGCAATGTCTGAAACCCGACCTCCACTGTGATGGAGTGGAACTCCAGTGGGCCACGGAAAGGCCATCTGGCAGCTAAAGAAACTGAACCGTGTACTGAACATGAACTGAACATTTCGTTTTGGCTGACAGTGCCTCAACAGACTGACAAATACTGACTTTTTTCAGTGCACTGATTGCATGAGCGATGAAGTTTTACCATGATGACTCTGCAGTATTATGCCTTTTGTTGTGAGTTGACCTGCTTAGTCACTGTTGTGTCTGCTCCACCCGATTCTTGACTATGAGGGACACATGGTACTATTTGCTTTTGCAAGACCTGTGAGGAGCATTGTCTTCCTTAATTAAATCACCATATCCCAGAATCATGGAGTGCAAGGAAAAATAGGATCATTAGATAATTGTGACTTTGTTTTAGTACAGATTGTAGAATTTCAACCTTCTGTCCCCTACTGAAAACTGATGTCTGAGATGGGTTCAGTGAACCACACCTACAGACCCCACTGATAATATATTGGAGGAGCCTGCAGTGATTATGTTTATACGAGCATGTTACTTGGGATTGTGCTTTTGAAGTGACCCTCTTGATCATCTTGACCCTAGCTTGATTTCATTTACATTAAGTCTGAGAACTATATTCCCTTTAGATGAAAACAACCCAAAAGCTGAGCTGCAGGAGTAAGCATTGCCAGTAGCAATAAGCAATGGGAAAGAAGGGGTTTCAGAACTGCAGTTTTGGATGTAAGATGACAACCTAATATAGCTTAGTTGTTGCTTTCCCAATGGCACTGGTGCAGTTGCCAGTCAGCATGACCTCTTTGATATTTGCCTGAATGGAGATGGGGAGAAAGAACATCTTGCTTGGATCCAGGTTATGGCTATTATTTTTAGATTGTGACTAAAAAGCCCAGTCCTGTGCTGTTGGTCAGCTGACTTGGAGCATTTGAAGGCTATTTCACTTGCATTTGGAACCTACCCATGTGTTTCTTCCCTTACACTTCTCACACTTCTGTGTACCTAGAAAACAAAGCCATAGGAAATCCAGCTACGGCATAGCTCCTCTGGGCAGATCCCCAGATTTGATATACTCTCAGCTGATTTGCTCTCACTGAGAACATGGCTCGTGCTTAGATGGTGCAGTGTGTTTTGTCTCCCATTTTTCTTCTGTGCACTTTTAAAGAAGATGGGGAAAATGCTACTTGCTCTAAGCAAGTGAGAAAAAGCTCACTCAAAGCTAATCCGGGCCCTTTATTCTAAAAAGAATAATTGAGGTAATGTCTTGTTTCCATAGAGAGATATATATCTGTGACACAGGAATTTCCATCTCAAATAAAGAAAACAAGTTGAACACAAGCAGGAAGAGCAGTCCATACTTGGAAACGTTTTACTCAAAGAGCATAAATGGGAGAAACCCCCTCATAACTTACACCTATTTCAGTCTGGGAGGAAAATTGATTTTGATTATGAAGCCAGCATGCAGAAGGGCAGGAGAAATCTCTCGAGCTAGTTGACCCAAGCTCACAGACTGTCCTAACTTCCTGGAGAAGCAAAGGGCCATGCAATACTTTACACAGGTTAGTAAGCTTCAGGTCAGGGTTGTTCAGTGTTGCAATTATGGGCCAGCCCCAGTGTTGCCACCATCGCCTGCCACATGGATCAGTATTATCTCCTTCTTTCTTGGCACTTCCTGACTTTTTGGGGGGAGTTTGGAGTTAGGAGACCCCTAGCTAATCCTGTGTTTCAAATAAACAGTAGCAACATTGAAATTGTGCTGGTAACAGCCAGAAGAGACTGCTTCTGTGTTCGAACACAATTTCTTAATGCAGTGACTTCCTCTCCCAACTCTTTGGATGAGTTTCTGATGGGTGTCCAATTCTTGTCATCCATATAGTCACACCATACAGCGTATACCCTGCCATGAGACCTGCCCCACTGCCCTTCACACCCCCCTGTTAGCACAGACCTCGCCAGCACACTGTCTGCTCTGCCTGGCCTGCCTCAGGTGCTACCTGAGAGTGCTCTGCAGAAAGGTCCAGCCAGGCAGCCTGACCTTGCTTTTTGTTGCCCAGCCTTGTCACTAGAGACTATTGGCAAAGACGGACTGATCATTTCATGGCCAGCATCCACAGAGCATGAGGCTAGTCTGCAGTGGGCCAGGTAGAGCTTGGAATCATAAACATCTTTGCTTAACCTAAAAAAAAAATTAGGGGAGCGTAAGAGAATGTCACACTTCATCTATCCAAATGTATTTATTTTACAACTGAAAACCTTAAATCCCAGCTAGATCAATGAATGAGATAAAAAAAATAAGCAAAGGAAATGGAAGGCAGGCATACCAGCAATGTTCCCTGCACCTCCCAAAGGCGTTTCTGCAGGGAGAGAGCAGAAGATGCACTATCTGCTTTCCATGCCTGAGTTGCCACTGCCACTGCTCACTGGCTGCCCAAACAGCTTGATGTTGCAATATCTGGTGTCTGCAGCCATATTCTAGCTTGAGAAAAAGTTCTACTGGATCTTTGGCTGAGGTCGTAAAGATATGTGTGGAAAGATTTTGGGGAGCTAACACAAGTATCAAGACCCAGCTCTGATCATAGAGGACCTTCAGGGGCTCCAGCCCTTTCTTCTTCCCAATATGTGTGCAGCTTAACACAGATTCAGAAGCTACTGGTTCCTGCCTCCTAAACATAGGTCTCAGCTTCTTAAATATGAAATACAAGCATCATCTGCTTTTTATGAAGCCACCCAACATCAAATCCTTTGTTTGATTTTCATATTGCTTGTGAAGAATTTGCACTGGGGCCTCCAGTGTTCACAGTTCTTCAGTCTCCACTTTATTTGCACCAGTTGCTCCACCAAGAGAAGAGCAAAGTTTGCCTCTGAAGTCAGCCTGAATGTGAAGAAGCTTAAGGGCCCTGGATGGCTAAAGAAATAGCAGCATGGCCCTGAGAAGGAATAGTCCCAAACTAACAGCACAGGTACATCCTCACTGCCCAGCATCACCAAAAGGGAGCGAGTGAAAGGCACATCACACCTAGCCAGTTTCCTGAAGCTTCCCAAAACAGGTGCTGTGAGTTCCGTCTCCCAGTTTGTGTGGACCATTCACCATTGCCTCATAAACCACCATGTGCAGAGTTCACCAGCTGGGAATTTAAGATAAATCTGTCTCTCCTTGAGATGTTTGTAGCAAATAGCCTGGAAGGGCATTATCTGGGAGATACGTGACCATTACACACAGCCAACAAAACGTGTTTCTGTAATGGTATCACCTCCAGCAACTTCTTTTTTTTGTAGTAAACTAAAGCACAAAGAGAAAGATTTTGTGCCACGCAGAGCCTTACTGTGATTGCTATATGTTTTTTTTAAAAAAATTCTGCTTAGTAGAAAACAATCAACTTTAACCATTTATTCTTTAATAACTACCCACAGAGCAAAAGGAATTTAAAAACTTTTTCATAGCCTGCATAGTGCTTATGTCCCATTTTTTGAATGGGAGAGCACCCCCCACCCCTTTGAAAATACTAACGAACTCTTTGCAGCAACAGTCTGTCTCTGAGTCATTCACTGTGACTTTGCAATGGTAGTACCTTTCCTGAAATATATCTCAAAGGCAGTTTGGGCTGTAATTTATCCTAATGGTCAGACTTGCCTATCTGAGGGTCTGATTGAGAGTATGCACATCCTTATATGCCTTATATTCTGGTTGTTAAGAGATCTCTCACTAGTGGATGAAGGATCAAGAAACTATTTCCTTTGGATTTGACTCACTTTGATATTTTTGGATTATATTTAAAACAAGAACAAGTCAATTAAAAAAAAAAGGATCACTAAATAAGATTCTAATTAATGTTTCCCACTGCTATCGTGGAACAAAAGGTTTTAAAGTTTCTGAAACATGTTGGGACATCTGTGCTCAGTTTCTACACACAATGCAGAAAGTCCAAACCATCATGGGAAACCTTACTCTGAAGGGATGCCAGTCCAGATCCATGCTCTGAAGAGTTTCATATGGTTCAGATCAGTTTATAAAAAGAAGGCTCTGAACTGTTTTATCCTTAGCTAACATGATTTTAAACTTCAATTTTTTTAACCTCAATTCAACAAAGCACTTAACGATACACTTAATTATAACCACCTCTGGTTTTCAGGATCATGCTTTTCTTTGCTCTTCTGGAGTTTGGTATTCCTATAATAAAGACTAAGAGGAGATAATGAAGTAATTTTTTTTCAAGACCGTATACTATGGAATTATGAGAATATAGCACTAGTTTAAACTTCACCATTTGGCTCGCTGGCTGATTCATGCGGTATAAAGCCGAGTGAGGACCAGCATGTTGTGAGCACAGGAAAACCTGAATTTCATTTTATTTGTTTTTCTTTTCAAACTGCTGCTTTGTGGAGCAAATCTGAACTTCGTTGCAGTTGGGATATTACACTAACCAGCTGCTGAACAAAGACTTCACTGAATCTAGGTCAGGTCTAATTTGTGAAGCTCACAGAGTTAGTCACTACGGCAGCTTTCTGAAAGGTACAGATGGAGAATCCATGAGCTGTGGGAACAGAATTACGGGGCTTCTTCTCACCGTCAGTTTTAATGAAATTTTTTTTATTTCCTTTTCCAGGAGTTCCTTTTTCTCAGAGTTCCTAGTAAAAGAGAGATTAAATGTGACAGACACATCTGGTTTAGGAAATATTCCTGTGGAGATATTCCTGTGGAGATATCAGATTGGTAGCCAGCTCAAGCGATGTTGAAAGTGAATGCTTCTGGTCTGAGCAGGTGGTCTATGAACATTATGAAAAATCTGTAGCCTTTTATAGTGACTTTCATCTCAGGATCTCAAAGTGCTCTATAAATATCAGTTGATCAAGCCTTACAACATCCCTGTGAGGTGATCACTTTGTAATTGAAGGGAGTAGGTCTTATGGCTCACAAGTTTGCTGCTGGCTGTGAAATCCTATTTGTGACTCACACAATCTGCCACAAGTAGAGCAGATGTATTGCTGCTGTGTCTGGAAATAAGAGCTGTTTGAGATGCAGCGGTGCTTGTGCCACTGGTACATGGGTTCTTCTTCCCTTCTGATCTGCTCCACTGCCCCTTGTTCTCCTATTGTCATTTCCCAGTGCCTCCTGCGAAGTGCACACACTAGCTGTGCTTTCTTTTGGATGTCCACCTTGTGCCATATTTTCTGGAGAGAGCTTGACACAGATGCATGCTTTGCAGATTGTTTCTCTGCAGTTCCTAGGACAAAATGTGTGCTAAGATGTACTTCAGCCAACCTTCTCCCAGGCGTAGCAGTGGGGAAAACGGCAGTGCAACTCTGCTTTCTGTTCTCAGTATAGTTGGGGTTAATTTAAAGGGTTAACTGAGCATCACAGGGACCACATCAATAGACAGAGAAAGTCTGACTGAGCAATGTCCTGCAGCCAGCAGAAGAAACTGCCTTGTAAAGCAGTCCCGTCTGCCCTACAGATGGGCTGGACCATCAGGTTCACCAAGGGCATGTTTGCTTCAGTGAATATTACTTTTGTATTTGTACACAAGAAACCATGAACAGGCTTATTTCAGAGCCATGTCATAACATGATAAATATTATTTGTGTGTGTGCATCTACGTGTGTGTGTGTAGGCACTGCTTATATGGTGACCGCCAACACTTCTTAGCCTTTAGGACAGGACTTTGGTACAAAATTAATCTTTTATGAGTCTTTTCGTTTGTTTGTTTCTATAGCTGTAGAGGCTATTTATGTTGAGCATACTTTGACTTGCACTGAATGTAGTTAAAATTCAGCCATAACTCTAATTGTAACCGTTTGGGACATAGCTGTTCAGGCCCTCCAAAGATTGTATCACTTCCTTCAGTAAAACATGGGATGGGGGGCATGGGGGAAGATCAGTATTTCCAGATGAAAATACACCCAGTTGCTTGGATAAAGACATGAAGCTTTGTTGCCTGTGTCATAACACTCAGGTTATAAATATCAACTTTTGACAATGTTGACCTGCAATCCATGATGCTGGCTGGTAAATCCCGGTTTGTTGTTTTAAGCATTCTGTGAATTATGATTGCCATCCAAGGCTGAAAGGAGAGCCTCCGCCAGTGTTAGTCTGGAACTTGTACTGCATATTATACCTCTTAGTATAATAAGATTAATAATACCAACTCTATCCCCAGCCAATATGTACAGCACAAAGAAATGCAAAGATATTTGAGGTTTTTATGCTATTACACCAGAGGAGAACTTGACGTCAGATTTTCAAGTGGTTATAATTTCTAAATTTGCTTTGTAAAGGACTTTACCTTCCCATCTCCATAGCAGTCAGCACATCTGGATTTCCACCCTGATTGTGACCTCTGGATATTGCCATAATATAAACATTAAAGAAATATAATTATTGATAAAAGGTGGGAAGGTTATTTCTTGTCTTGTTTTGTGGTTTAAAAGATTTCCATGGACATGCGTTGCTCCTAATATGCAGCTGCCACGAGATTAATACAATGACCAGTGTGCGATGATAGTGTCACTGAATTTAAAAAGTTGAGGATTCTTTCCAGTGGCTGAACCAAAGTGACTGAGTTCAGCTTTCAGTCCATTTGATTTTGGCTATATCACAACATGCTACAGATGTCTTAGCAAACAGCATTGAATGACCAGATGGAGAGGAAAACAACCTGGGAGAAATTGAGAATTGTATTGGGGGAGAGAAAGCAATCAGGAAGTATACTACTGTAAAAGTTTGTTCTGTGCCCCAAAGTGGGGAGCAAGGAGGATAGTTTCTCAGAGATTAAAATGTGTAATAGCAGGCAAACCTTTGTACACTCAGAGCATCCAGTTCTCAACACAGCAAACAGTAACCTAGAAACATATGTGGTGAGCAAAAACACTCATAAATCTTAAGAGATTATGTGTTCCTCATGTGAGACTTCAGACTGATCTATTTTGTTAAGTGCAAAACTTCAGCATGATTCAATCAAGTTTTGCTTAATCTGAATTTATTTACTCTTGGTGATGATGATTCATTGAACATGTCTGTAGTCCAGTCTGTTGAACTAATTTATCAGGGATTTTGATGGACTGGTGATTTGTCTTCTCTGAACTTTTCATGGTTTATTTATTTATATCATCTGGATTGTGTAGAACAAGAACTGCAGTTCTGCTAAGAATTAAACATTCCTCAATGATGCCTTTAGTAACAGGAAACACTCTAGATAGGTATTCTTGTTGTAATGTAGCCAAACAAATAAGCCAGGAAAACTACTTCTCTTATCTACAGATCCAATCCCCCTAACTAGATTTTTGTGTTAACCTGGGTAGATTTGTATCAGAGACACAACCTGGAAAAGATGGAGGGACAAGAGTGGTGAGGTTTCTCTGTGCAGGACACGTGTTTTTCCCGGAGGCTGGCCCAAGAGTGTAGATCATCCCAAGAAGAACTAAAACACAAGGGGTTTGCTTACCTAGCCAAATTAACATGCAAGTACTGTGCAGAGAGGCATTCTCACACTAGTTGTCCTCTGGCTCTTATGGATAATGTTAGCACAAACCAGGCCAGGCTGGACTTCAGCATAAGTTGGCAACTTACATACATTCCCAGAACTGTACTTGAATTGCTGTTCTCTGCTGAGATCCATATTACTATGACCACACTGCTGTGGCTACTTGTTAAAGCTAACTTCAAAACAGCTACAAGAAGCTGGTATGCCTACCTTCAACACACGTTGCTTTGGCCTTCTCTTTTCCAAGGGAATATATCTCATCAGGTGATTTTCAGAAAGACTTCCAACTCTCTACCTGTAAAGCAATTAAAGAATAAACACATAGAAGAGGCAAACCATTTCCAAGAGTGGAAGGTGCTGATTTTCTGTACACATGGATGCAGAATAAGAATCCTCTCTCTTCCAAAGGGGTGCAGTCTGCTAGGTCTGGGCTCCCCAGTACAAGAGATATGGACATAACTAAAGCGAGTCCAGTGAAGGGCCATTGAGACGTTTAACAGACTGGAGCATTCGACATATGAGGAGAGGTGGCAAGAGCTGTGGCTGTTTAGCCTGGAGAAGAGAAGGCTCCAGGGGATCACAGTAATGTGTATAAAATACCTGATTGGGTAAAGGGGTGCAAAGAAGATGGAGCCAGACCCTTCTCAGTGGTGCCCAGCGACAGGACTAGAGGCAATGGGTACAAACTGAAACACAGGAAATTCCACTAAAACGTAAGAAAAAAACTTCTTCAATGCAAGGGTGATTGATCACTGGCACAGGCTCCCCAGAGACGTTGTGGAGTCTCCATCCCTGGAGATATTCAAAACCTGACTGGACATGATCATGGGCAACCATCTGTAACTGACCCTGCTTTGGGCAGGGGATTGACTAGAGGCTCCCCAGAGCTGCCTGCCAGCCTCAGCCATTCTACCATTCCATCAGATTAAATTAAAGAATCTCAAGTATTTGTTAGTGCAGATCTTCCTGACAATTGATAGTGGTGAGCAGAGCATTTCAGTGTATCAAGTAGATGTTTACCCTCTTGACTGTTAGGCACATGATTTTCTTTTAGTGAGAAGCCAAACAGTGGATATAAATTAGAGATCAAGCACCATTAATAGAGCAACAGTACTAGAACATGTGTGGTAGTAAATGTGTGCACAGGTATGTAGCATGAATAGCAGTTGAGGGTGCAAGAAGAAGTAAGGATGTGATTTAAATACCAATTAGATGTGTTTTATTTGCTACCATTCAAGGACTGGTGTTCCTGCCATACCACTGAGCTTGATCAGTGGCATCAGATTTTGGTCCCTTTGCTTATTGTTACTGTTTCATGGGCTACATCAGCCCTGAACTTTGCTCAAAGTCTGCCTTAAGAGTTATCTCATTTAGGGATTTTGCCTAGTTGTTAGAAACAAAGAAATTGTAAAAATCTGATGTTACGTGGATTTATGCCATAAGCCACTGCAGTTGTAAGCAGCAATGATCAGGCAAAAACGTGTCCTTTTTTCCTCTGACACTTTCTTCTGGTTTCCCAGTGTAATGACTTGCTTTGCAGGTTAGCTAGCCCTAAATAGAAAAACAATCAGTTCATATCTGAGGACAGGGAAATGCATCTGACATATCCCAAACACATTTGGCGTGTTTAAACACATCCTTTCAGTTTGTCTTCTTTCACACAGCTTCTGAGTGATGTTAATAATAATATCATTTATTTTGGATGATTGATTCTGTGATTCTTGCTTCTACATCCCAAATGCAATACTTCCAGCCTTGGCTTCTTTTCTTCTGTGGGGAAATGCATTACACTTCTTCAGTTATTCTAGATATTTAGAGCTGGAAGACCAAGACCCATTTGTATACAGGTCTAAAGTTATTAAACAACCAGAGGTTCTTCAGATCTAAAGGTTTTATTAGTGCCTCTATGTTGACTTTGATTTAGGTAAGAGATTTACACTGACAAGAAGAAGAAATGAACTGGGCCTTTATATACAGACATATGTATTAGGTTATTTGTGAATTTTTAACATGGGAAAACAGCCATATTTAAAGGATAAAAATATTTGTATAACACCACTGTTACTTGCTGGTGTTACTTATCTGAAAATAATTCTACAGGAGTCAGTGTAATTGGAAGTACATAAAACCTGTGGAAGACCAGAAAGAAGATCTATGCTTTCAGTCTTATTTTAGATTCAGAAATCAGCACAGGGACGACACACAGTTTCAGGAAGAAGGTACTTAGCTTTCCTACCCAGTTAGAGATCCACAGTGGGTTATTTGTCCCTAAAATCTACGGAGACAAATGTAGCCAACTGATCTGCTTTTAACAATATGGCTTCATTTTTATATATCGAGAGGATAGCCACTATGCTGGTATACCTCTAAAATTAACCAAACCTGAGGGAAAAAAGCTGGAGTGACAGAAGGACATGTAAATTTGTTTGAAGAGTATCTTTTTCAAGAAAAGAAGACGTACCACTGTTTTCCTGTGGAATGCACAAGTCATTGTCTGAAGATATGCAAATGCAAAAACCATCTGATGATAACAGCGTATCAGTATTAGCAGCTCTGCCAGTGTCTCTCCACGCACCCGCTGAACTGTGCTGAGGATACAAAAGTTCCAGTTCTGCTGTTTACCCAGCTGTGGATCAGCTGGTTCCATATGAGGAATTTGTCTTTCCAGTTTGCTTTTGTAAACACCCAAGAAATTACTTGAAACAGTAAAAAAAAAAAAAAAAAGTAAGAAAAAAGCATAATAATTGCCAAGCCAGGCTAAGAATGCCAGAACTGAAGTTGCCAGAATTCAAGCCCGTTGTATGCATTATCTTCCAATTTCCGATTGCATGACCACAAGACTGGTGGGTTTTTTGCCTTTTTTTTTTTTCCTCACTGCAGAGGACGGACCTGCTGTGGGATGAATCATGGTTACCTCATTGCAGAAACTGTGGAATTTGGAGGGTGATGGCAGAAGATTTTAAGATAGGAAAGGATTGTACTGTGGTTTGGAAAACTGAGTGTTGGCCTGGTATTGGATTTTGTTGCTATGATGGATTTTGTTATTCTCCCGAACATCATTCCTATGTAACACTGGGCTACTCACTTAACTCAAAACTTTTCACAGATGGTAACTGATTTTCTGGAAACCCTGACAACTGGAATCTGATATGAGATACGCCGAATACCGACTATTATGGGAACTGTGCTTTGACGATATGTTTTAGATGCTGAAAAAACCTGTTCTTAAGTATCTCAAATGAGAAGCCAAAGTCTATGGTTTCTTTTGGCAATTTTGACTCAATGACTGAGTAAACGTAGAACGTAATACTTTCTTCTCATCTTCAGGATCCCTGGGAAAATAAATTGTCAGTGTTTGTAGAACATCAGGATCCTGCAGAGGAGAAGGCCATAAAATGCCTTTTTTGGGAATAAGTAGCTGTGTTTCAGCACTGTGTCAGATGATAGGTGCCATACCTAGAATAACGGTAAGATTTTTCAAATATTGATGCCACTATTTTTGTGTAGTAAATTAGCAAAGAACCATAGCAAAGGCTTTGAAAGTTCATTTAATCCACTCCTCTGCCTGAAGGCAGGATCAGCTAGGCCTAATATATTCCTGTTAGATACTTGTCTAAGCTCCAGTGTCGGAACTTTCATGATTGCATGATTTTCCATCACTTTACTTTTCTTACCATTAAAAAGTCTTTCCCAGTAGCTAGCTGGAATCTCTTCTTTGCTGCACTGCTTTCCCAGTCCTCAGGGGAGAGGGGAAAAGTTTATCTGTGGGACTGCCTCATAGTGCACACGTAAAAGGTGCAGAACTGTGATTATTCCTTTATTTCCAATGAGATTTAAAAGTTGCCCCAGACTAATGGTCTGCAACAGCACAGGCTGGGGGTTGACTGCCCGGAGAGCAGCTTAGCAGAAGAGGACCTGGTGGTCCTGATGGACGGTAGACTGGCCATGAGCCAGCAACGTGCCCTTGCAGCAGAGAAGGCCAACAGCCTCCAGGGGTGCCTTAGGTGGTAGAGCAGGTTGCCGGCAGGTTGAGGGAGGTGATCCTTCCCCTCTGCTCAGCACCGGTGAGGCATGTCTGGAGTGCTGGGTCCAGTGTTGGACTTGCCAGTACAAGAGAGATATGGATATAATGGAGCAGGTCCAGTGAAGAGCCATTAAGATGTCTAAGGGACTTGAGCATCTGACATACGAGAGCAGGAGGTGAGAGCTGAGGCTGTTCAACCTGGAGAAGGAGTCTCATCAATGGGTATAAATACCTGAGGGAGGCGGGTGTAAAGAAGATGAGGCCAGACTCTCCTCCGTGGTGCCCACTAACAGGACTACAGGCAATGGGCACAAACTGAAACACAGGAAATTCTTCTAAAATGTAAGAAAAAACTTCTTCAATGTAAGGGTGGTCAAACACTGGCACAGGCTACCCAGAGAGGTTGTGGAGTCTCAGTCCCTGGAGATATTAAAAACTTTACTAGACACAATCATGGGCAACATGACTCTGTTTTGGGCAGGGGGATTGACTAGACTATCTCCAGGCGTGGCTGCCAGCCTCAGCTATTGTGTGCCTCTAGGAGCTGTATGTAGAAAGCATGAGCCTGGCATTTACCTCCTGCATATTGAAGATATTGTGCAACTATTTTTTGCACTAAAATTAGAGATGGCTGTTTCACTCATGGGCTGTCTGTATAATAAGGGGAATCAAGGTAGAAATACTTAATGTTTGAATACCTTTTATGATTCTGTATGGTGAGAGTTCTCCCTTGCTCATGAGGATCTGGAGTTCTGGTGCCTTCCCAGCTGTCTACAGTAAGGCGTAATTGTTTTTTTTTAAATTTGTCTCCATCCTTGTGTAGTTTTTCAAAAACATTGACTATTGCCTAAGTACAGAAATACAGCTTGTTGCCAAGTTTAATGCTTCCCTCACCAGTGATATATTAAAATGCTCCTCACTTTCACTTTTGTCCTTATCTTCTGCAGACAGCTGGAACGTCTTGTGTCTTTCAAGTCTTGTGCTTGAAAACATGATTTTCAATAGATTTCTTTTCTCCTTTCCTTCAGCCCAGGGCATGAGATCTCATTTTCTAATGCATTATAGCTTCTTGTCTGGGGAACAGTTTTTTCTAAATGAAGGGTAATTTTCCATTACCTTCTGGACATTCTCATGGTGCACAAAAGAGGTTTAACACCTTACAACAATGATCCTGTAAGACACTCGTGCTAGATTAACCTACCCCATAACCAAAACCAGACCTAAAAATTCCCTTGCCCTTTCCTCTTTACCCTCAGATCACCTAAATTTCTGAGCCATCTGCACGTCTGTCAGCCAAGTTCCTCTTAATCATAAGCTTCTAGTCCTGCCTCCAGAGCCATCCAAATCCATATTGTGATGAGCAGTCAGCTTTGAAGTTCACAGTTCACTCTGCCACCCTGCCCTTTTCTTCTGCTGAATGTTTCTCGGATTCCCTGTGTCTCCTCCCTTCCCCTGGAGAAGAGACTGAATGGATGCCTTCCTCTTGCTCAGTAACTCTGCTGCTAGAGCAGTCACTCCTGACTGCTGAAGTGTTTTCTCTCGGGCTCGTAAGCCAGACCTGTGACCTCCCTCATGATGAGAACATCATTTTCATTCCTCATCCCATAAGCCAGTAAACCCTTGAGGGGAATAAAAGCATGAAAGGGAGGGTTGGTAACCACTTCTCCCTCTGCTAGGCTGTGTGGCTAGAACACTCTTCGGTGACCTGAGAGATGTGGGCTCAAATTCAGCCTGGTGAAAGGGGCAGAGAGCTCAGGTCTCCCTTGTCCCCAGTGAATATTGTAGCCCCTGAGCTGTGAAGTGTCCCTGATCTGAACATGTCTTTTTCCTAGGTGGTACCTGCTGGCAGGTTACTCACTTTAGTTCCTTGGCCTCTCTCTTATCTTTGTGTTTTCATTAGCTGTCCCCTGGTTTTATGATTCTTTTTCCTTCCCAGACAACTGTGCTGTGAGGGCAGTTTAGGGGAGAGAGAAGCTCATGTCTTCTTAGGATTTTACAACAGATGAGATGTATTAGCAGACAAACTCTTTTATCTGGACTGCAGTCACCCTGGCTGTCATTGCCCTGTATATCCATTCAGTCCACCCTCTCAGAGACAAAAAACTGTTTCCTAGAGCCTGTTCTCTTATGTGTTTTTATGCAATCTAGTTTTAAGGGATTCAGAGGAAGAAATGTCAGACCCCTCCCCTCCGCAGTAGCTGTTTCACAGGACAATACGGCTCACCCTGTCACTGAGCCAGCCTATATTTCTTTTAGCTTGTTTCTGACCCTTGTTCCTCCCCATTCCATAAATCAGTCCTCCTCCTCCTTTGTGGTGTTTACACTGTCCAAATAGATAGAGGTCCCCAGGGTGGTTCCTCACCTCCAGCAGATTGTCTCAACATTAACGCCTGACCACGCTCTGCTCTCTTTGCTCAGCTGTCATGCAGCCAAACTCATCTCATTGACTTAATTCCTCATAAATCAATAGGTCCAGATACTTACCCTCTCGCTTCCTTTGCGATGAGTCTGCTCCACAAGCTCACAGCCAGTTTGTTGGTCTCTGCCGTTATTAGGACCTTCTGTCTCCCTGCACATTTCTTCACTTCATGTCTGCATTTGAGGTTGAGCTTCCTCCTGCAGACTATTGCCTTGTGCCCATCCACTTGGCTGTCACTTTGTTATTTCCAGCCTGTCTAAGTTTCTTTATGTTTTGTGTCTGTCCCCACTGGTTTACACAACACCTCTCTAATTCATAGAGGTCATTACATCAAATATAAATTGAATGAATGTGGTGTTTACTGCTTCCTTCCAGATCATTAATAGACATTAAATAAAACCAGACTTAGAGCAGATTTCTAGCTCTCCTTTCTTCCCCTCCCCACACCCAATCCATGCCCCAGATATTCTCCCATCGGCTCTTTATGTTCATGTTTATCTTTTGTTCCTCTTTGTTTATGGACTCACAGCCTGTGTTCAATCTCTGTGACAGTGCTCATTTCCCAGCCAACTTGCATTCATTTTTCAAGTCATGTTTTGTAGTGAGGCTTTTCTCAGGACTGGCTGTAGGCTGCTTCTTCATTCCCTTCATCTTCTGGTTTTGTAGATCAATAAGAAACGAGTGATTATGTTTGTTTGGCAAGATTTAGTCTTTATTGAGTCTCTGGGATGACTTTCATGCTGGCACTAAGCAAATGCACCATCATTGCCGATGGGGGATGTGCTCCCTTTTGCACCAGCAATGAAATCTCCCTGTGCTGTTCACCGCTTATTGAATTTATTAATCCCATTGTATTCATTAAACAGGTACCTTAACAATGTAAAATATGGGTCATGATAGCCAGCTGGTTGTTCTTCCATGCTGACTCCTACCAGCAAATACTTTATCCATCTGCTTAGGAAGGTCTCAGATTTGTAGCAAGAGGAAAGAGATTGCCATTGACAAATTCTGAGAAACAAATTCTGACTGATCTAGGAGGGTGGGGGCAGGAGGGAGATTGACGTGATTAAAATGTCATCTCCAGCAGAGCCAACATCTCTCCCACATTGCAGTAGGACCCATAATATGACTGCAGCAACCTGCTCTCTGAAGGCAGGATCAGGTAACAGGAGCTCTTGTACCCCATCACTTATCGTTGGCACTCCACAACACACTGTTGCCATGGCTCAGCCGTAAGGCTGCTGCAGAGGAGGCACCGAGGGGAATCACTAAGATCTTGCAGGAAAGACAGGCACATGGGGATTAACATCACTGAGACCTGATGAGATTACAAGCAGAAACACTGTGTGGGGTTTCCATTCCACTGTTAGGCATTTCTGTTCATTTCTCTGAAGCCCATCAGTGCTGAGAAATGCAAGTAAAAAAATCTTTTCTTGCCACTAGAAATATATCTCTCTGTCTTGCCAATCTCTTCTTGCCCCTTGTCTTAGGGACAGAGTTCAAGCCTTTCGGCACAAAGAAACAATAAAACAATCCTGGTCAACCTGATCAGTGGTAGTCTCAGCCCATTAGTGCGCTGCCTGCTGCAAGTGTTTGGTGAGTAGGCTTTGGGACAGAGTATTTGCAAACAGGGCTTCCAAGGTGAGCAAGGTACGTGGATGTTTATGAATCTCGAGTAAGAAAAACTAATAGGTAATACAGACAAAAGCTTGAACTTCTAGACCAGGGGAATCAATGGAGGGATTCAGAAAGGGTAATGTGAGCAAAGGTACAGGCCAATGCTGAGCGTGGGGGTGGGTGGTAAGACCTAATGTTTGATCTAGCAGAGAGCTGGGTAGGAAGCAGGGCCAGTGACCACAGTCCAGGCAGGCTGATATCAGGAATTTTTTGGTGCAGGGGGACCATGCTCAGTGACCAAGTGGGGGGTGCAGGACCCAAGGAAGGGTTCTGTGCCTACAGCTCAGCCAGTAAATTAAATGTGTGCAGGCTGAATCTCTGGCACTGACGCCAACTGGCACAGGAGGGGCCTTAAGTTCGCTTAGCTTCCAAAAAAGGATGACTGCGTGCAAACCCTAACTTGAGCTATGTCTCAAATCATGCCTTCAAACTGTTTAGGAGTGTTTGTTGGCACAAACCCAAGGCACGACAAGGGTTGTTCTTACAACCTTACAGTTACTGTGATTGAGTTCAGTGCCTAGGAACAGTTTCTGGTTACTTACACAGATGATGCTTTATACACAGCAAGGGACAAGACAAAGCGTAGGCCAGGATTTGGAGCAAAGGCCAATCTCCAGTTGCTGTGGACTCCATCATTCACAGACACACACATGCCCCCTCCAGTCCTCCATGGCACACTATGGATCCCCAGTAAGGTCAGACATTGAGCCTAGCCAGCAACTAGCCCTTGCATTCTCTTGTTTCCAGTTGCCTCATGCACAGAGACATGCACACACACGTGTGCACATGCATACACACAAGAATGGGTCTCCCAGTTGACCCTGAGACCCCATGGTCTCTCCAGGATTTGGCCTGGATCTCCTGGTGCCTCCAGTAGCCAGTTCCTCCAGTGGTCTCACTCACAGATATGCATATACCCAGCCAGGCTTATGGCCACTTTGATACTCAGCTCCCAGGCCACTTCTAACCACTGGCTAGTCTGGCTTGCTATTTGCTAGCAATGACACACTGATGTACAAACCCTTACTTGCTAGGTTTGCTGGCACCCCAGGCACATGGGCCCTTATAATTTGTGGTCCAAATCCAGTTGCTGGCACTTAGACCTCCATACACACTCATGCATGCAGAAAAGAGTCCCCTCACCCAGGAAAATAGAGATGGAGGTTAATGAGAAGAGAGGACGGACAGCACTGGTCAGGTGCAGGGCATGGCCCAGCAAACGTACTGACCAGTCACGTGTTTACATGCAACCTGCCCCTTTTATTTCCTTATCCCTCTCTTTTCTCATGCTTGTTCCTCTAAAACAATCGTGATCCATCCCTTTTCCCATCTGTGGTCCTTCTAATCATCCCGTAATAAGTCCCATACCTCCCCTCAGCCTGGAAGGTGCTCTGCAGAGCCTTTCCATTGACTCACTTAGCAGGGTGTCACCCCTGGCCCATGGGGCTGATTGTGCCTCAGTGACAGCCCCCAGAAGGTTTGGGTCAGGGGCTCTGTTTCTCTGACAACAAATGTTAACCGGCATAAAGCAGCATCAGAATTCCCTGATAAAGGGAAAATAAAAGAAATAAAATACAGAAATGTGAAGGATGTATGGATGCAAAAACTTACAAAAAAGTTACCTGGTTACTGATGATCTGTACTGACCAAGACAGAAGGATGGTTTCCAAGGGAGGTCTTCTGTTGGTCTTTCCCTGAAAGTTTGATGTCTAGCAGTCATGTCAGCAAGACAGGTTGTGATGTAGAAGTCAGCTCTGCAGCATTTCTGTGAAGACAGCAACTGCCTGGGTGCTTCTGGGTGAAACCAGAAGTACCTGTCTAAACTCCAGCATGGTGTGTTCCACTTAACCCACAACCAAAAATACATTTTCCTTATGTCTGGATTGTTGGGGCCAGGATATAATTTTAAACAGTTGCTCAGAGAGAAGCAGACAAGTGTTGGCACTCTCACCTTCTGTTATTGTTCTATGGCTAGGCAGTCAGGTCGGCAGTGAACAGGTCTAGTACATCAGGTTTTATGCCTCTTCCTCTGCAGGCATATGAGGAGGACAGGCAGTGGACTGGTCATCTTGTGAAGCACTTTTTGGAAATGTTGGCAAGGAAGCTGCCGGGATGCACATGTGCAGAGATGAATAAAAAGAGCATTTCCTTACCTTGCCTTGCACCATTGAAGGCATGGGTGGGTTGGTTCTTGTCGCTTGAGCTGGGAAGCAGAAAGATTGTGGACCTCTTGTTGCTTTGTTCACAGGTGTCAGTGTAATGCTCTTGGCCTTGACAGAAGTCTCACTGTAGAGCCACATGTTTTCTGTAAAGATGCTTCAAACAATAAGGGCTACAGTCTGAAGATACTGTTTTTGTGAATTAAGGTTACTGATGATTTTGTCAGCCTTATGTAAAAAACACGTAACCAGGACAGCTGTAGCTACAGATCCACTGACTGAGGAATGAGGAGATCAGGAGTTTTTGCTCTTTGGCATAGATATTGCACAGAGATCCTGGTTCTTGGATTACATGGGAATAACAGTGCAGAAAAATCACATTCTCATTACTTTTGGGGAGTAGATTTTCAGCCTTATTCTCCACCTAGGCCTGTAGCAGGAATAAGCGTATGTCTTCCAGTGAATCCTTTAGGAGCTAAAAGCATTAAATGGTATTCAGCTTCTCCAACTCAGCTTGAAGCCAGAGTACAACAGAAGATTAGAAGCCACTAACTAGTCCCTGCTGTCCCTGCTCCTCAGTTTTACTAAGTAGTCTCAGCTGCTATGAAGGATCTGGACTTTTCTGTTCGCAAGTGAAAAATGTTCTCAAGGACCATGCTTATAAAGGCACAAATCATCAATTGCACCAAGCCATGTAGCCTAAGCACTATGTTTAAATGGGTAAAGCCACCCATGGTTTGAATGATATCTGCAAATGTCATTAAAATGTTACTCTTAAGCCAACACGGTGATTCTAACAAGAGGGTCCCCAGTGCAGACACACAGCATTAGTGAGCTGCCAGTGCAATTCCCAGCCCCACGCACTGTGCCGAAATCACATCTGCGGTAATGACACCAGACTTGGACGGCTTGGTGCGGAAAGTTATGGCCAGCTCTGGTCTCCAGAGAGAGGAAAAGGGAAGGGTTTAGAGTGACTTTGCACCTGTGAAACAATGTGCTGCTATTACAATGCCCAGCACCAGCCAGTCTTTGCTCTGGGGAGGCCTGGAGTGCTTTAGAAAGCTTTTTGCAACAGCTATGGTCGCTATAAACACAAACGGAGAAAGCAGCTATTAAAAGATTTTTGAAAGGCTCTCTGTTGGTTTCTGCTCTCTCTAGCTGCCTTTGGAAAGGTTAAGGATGCAGTGAATGCCAAATGACAAGCGTTGCAGTCCCCAGCACTCCTGAGACCCAAAAGAAATCTGCTGGTAATTGTTTTAAGTTAATGATTCCCTGCAGGTTGATTGGTGCTTATGTGCTGAGGGGTGAGAGGCTGTAGTTACAGAAGTTATGAAAACAAATTGCCTCTGTGTTAAGGAATGCCAAGCTGCCTGCTCAGTCTAACCCACTTCTACATTTTTTATTTTAAGGTCTGTTTGCAAACTCTGAGTTTGGGCTCTGCTGATTAAATAGCCCCCTGCTAGGATTTACAGGGATAAATCCCTGAACCACAGTAGGGCATTGATAGGATACTGTCTCTCGTAGTTAAATTAAGGGGGACTTCAATGTGTTGCATTTAATGCAAATCACATTGGCTATTAAGTTCTTGGGAACTTCCTTCTCTGGGAAAAATAGAAAAAAAGATGATCTTTTCAACAGATGGGAGCTGTGTTTAGTCCCCGTCTGTGACTAATCAACTGCCCCTCAAAGGTATTAGACTTGGGTTGGAGCTGGAAAATCACCTGGTCTCCAGAAAAGCCAGCAAGGAGACTTTGTTCTGGGGCTGGATTCTCCAAAAGACTTGGATACACGGGTCCTGTCTGTGTGGATCTGTACGAGCCAGAGCACAAAATGTGGTTCCCAAACACCCCAGCTCAGTAGCTGTCTAATTCTGGAGACATCTGAGGTCCCTGGAGAAAGGTGCAAGGAAGGCAAATGCCTGCTGGAACTTAGCATTAGGTTCCTAAAACCAGAGGGGATGCTCAGCCCTGTTGTGCAGTGTCTTTGCAGAGCATTAACCACATGTGCCTGCCTGGACAGCAGCGCAGGCAGACACAGGCAGGTCGGAGGTTGCCAGCTTTCAGCTACCTGGCACGTAGGGCCAGGCACTGCCTGTAGCTGTCCAGTAGGATAAGCTGAACCTAAAATCCTGAGGCTAAGACATTTTGCTTAGAGTGCAGCCCAGAGTCGTGTCTTCAGGTGAAGGTGGATGAGATGTAGACCATTTGCCTGTGTTGGGTTGCCTCTTGGCTGCCTTGGGCAGTGAGCCACAGCCACACAGTGTGCCACCAAACAGTGCTGCCCCTCAGCGCCGTGTCTCCTGCAGGCTCCTCGCCGGTTCACCAGGGAAGCCAGGGCCAGGAGCCCTGCATCAGTGCCAGGCTCTCAGCTGAGATGCCTGCTGCACAGTGAGCATGGTGAGACTGTCACCTCCTGGGGCAGTCCAGTTTGTTGGAGACAGAAAGCTGAGCTGGCTCCTAATTTAGAGGTGGTCTTAAACAGGTTCTGTGTGAAAAAAAGCAAGGTCTGAAAGAAGCCAGGGGGATCCTTTGATAGGGGAGTGTTCTTCAGAGCATTGTACAGAGAATTAAGCTTAAGACCAGGCAGAGGAAAAGAAAACTGCTCCAGGGAAGGGATTCCTCCACCCCCATGCAGCCTAATGACCAGCAGTGCACTGGGCACAAGGTGCTTTGCAGGAGCACTTTTGCCAGAGGGACCAGGTCCTGCCGAAAGGAAGGCATTAGGTTGGGAAGTCTAATTCAATGACAAATCCTGTGCTCATGTGGCCGCCTGCCCTCGGCTGAACAGAATGCACCTTGATGTTAGTAATGGGGATGTACCCGGTTAACTCCAGAAGGCAGAGTGGGAGCAGGTGGACCTGCAGGAAATCCAACACCAGAAGCTCAGGCAGGCTAGCAAAGGAGCAAGGTGAGCTGCACAGAAACTCCACTTGCTCATGGTAGCAGGCTCGGGAAGGTGGCGTTGGGGCTGTGAGTCCTCTAAACCAGGGACTGGGGTGAGGACTAGACCTGGACTGCCCAGCACCCGCTGCAGCAGGTGTAAAGGGAGATGCCCTGCTGTCTTGGTACATATGTGGAAATAGAGACCCCCAAAATATGAAGTGAATATATAAAGACTCAGGTCTTATCTCTGACCATGGCATGTCTTCTTCACCCCCTGTTCCAACATGAGGAAAATGTGTGGTTTCAACCTTCAAGGATCAGTACTGGCTATTTTCAGCTTGCTGGGGAGCTATTGGGGAGATCGCAAGATTGGCAGAAAAGGACAGATTTGGATTTTCCTCTAACTCTCCCTGCAGAGCTGAGAGGAAAAGTTCCTCACAGACCTTCAGTCCCTGCTGCAGCTCTGGTGACCATTGCAGGGATCCCCCAGCAAGTGTTCAATGCACGTTGTGTCAAACCTGCATAGAAAGCTCTCTACAGCAGACCTGTCTGCCTGACATCGGCTATGGGATGCCACTGCAGGGACTGATGGGGTAAATGTATAGTAGTGGACTTAGTTCAAGCATTGATGTGCCTGTGCCATCCACACGTTCAAAGGCAGAAGAGATCCAAGTGCTCTCCAGTGATCCTGTAAAACTCACACATGAGTATGGGCATCTGTCCAACCTACCTACATGGCAAGTGATTTGGGCCTCAAACACAGTGTTAGGTCCAGGCTTGGCAGGCAGTATAGGCATAATACCCAGAATTCCAGCTTCCCTTTGAAACAAGGATTCATTTTGTCAGTCTTAATTTTGATGGTCCATCAGTAGAAGTGCAATTCCCATTATTATTTCTAGCATTATGATTTTCATCATCACCAGCCCATGTATTAGTTCAAAAACAGTAGCACAAGCCCTGAATTTTTTCCATCATGTGCAGGCATTGACATCATTCTGTAAACACCTCAGCAAATAGGACACAAACTTCTGTGGGAACCTGTGTGTTTTATGTAAGATGAGTATGTGATCATTTTGAACTCAAAGGCTATTTTTGTGATGTGGGGGAGAGGAAGGCAGCTAGAGCTGAGAGCCTGGATGATTTCAGAGGCATGCTGAGCTTTACCAAGGGAGGTGAACTTTTCCCCTCTCTGGAGCTTTAGTCTTTCAGTGCAATTGCTGCTACATTTTCTGACGAAGCCAGCTTTGGGGAAATATTTGTTATTATCCACTGAGGGAAGAGACATGCATGAGATACCTACAGAAAAAAACACGTCCTTTTCCTGAAGAATTTAAACTGATCAGAGTGGAAAGCAAAGTCTTGAACATCGTATTATTATTCAGTCTGTCCACATGAAACCCACTTTTTCAGAATCAGCAGGACCTTCACAAATCTCATAATAGGCAACTGCTGCTTAAAATAAAGTAACACAGACCAACAAGTCAATTGAAGGCAAAAACAGTAGATTGCCTACACATTCATGGTTTTCTTTAAAAATTATGAATTGATTACACCCCTCTCTGAGAAATATTCCTACCTATTGTAATACTCTGTTCAGCTATATCTAGCTGTAAGCTTCCAAGTCAAATAAGCTAGTAAGTGCATGCACATTTATGTTTCTTTTGGTAATCATGACCTTTCCGTAGTATTCTGCAGGCAAATGCTCTAGCTGTCAGTGATACAATACAGATGCAAGTTTCTCTGTCAAATAAAGCTGTGCACTAGACATGCAATCTCATTGCTCTTGAAATAAAATCAACATGGAAATATTTTTATTTCTACAGTAACTTAAATTAGCAGAAGAATTGCAACTGACTATAATCCCCAAGCAACTAAATGGTATGCATTTTGGAACTTGCTTCTTTAATAAACTGACTACTACAATCAATATGGTCTGCATCATTGTCATGAAGAGTGCTTTCTTCCCATCCGTACAATAAGGCACATAATCACCTCTGCCAGCCAAGAAATCCTTCGGCAAATATACAAACTAAGAAATATAACAACAGAGGCTCACAACAAACATCTGAACAATTTCTATCAGTGATGTTTTTGATGGTGTCACCTCATTTTAGGTTTCATTAAGTGATATGTATCAATGGCCAATCAAAACTCACAGTTATCCATTCCAAGAACATTTCTCTGCCTATTACACTTGTTAGGAGATGAGGCAATTTTTTTAGCAATGCAGTTCATAGATGCAGGGGATTTTTAAGCCCAGAAGGTACTACCAGCTGAGCCCAACCTCCTGTGTATCTCCAGCTTTTCAATTAATTCCCATTGCTTCCGAGTCCAACAACTAGTTTTTTACTAAAATTTATCTTGCAGAAAGGCATTCAGACTTGAACAGGGGACATTATGAGAAAATTATGGAAAATCCATCCCTTCCAATGTTTTTCCCAGTGGTTAATTGTTCTCACTGCTAAAGATCTGTGCTTTATTTCCAATGTGAATTCATTTGGCTTCATGTCCCATCCATGGTTCTCGTTATGCTTTTCTCCATGAAAACAAAATGCCACTTCAAATCGGGTATTTTCTTCCATTAAAGTGCTTGCAAATTAGTTCTTTGTCTTCTTTCTTTAAACCAGGCTGATCTCTTTAAGTGTCCCAATATAAGGCATTTTCTGTGGCTCTCCAATATTTTGATGTCTCTTTGCATCTTCTTCAGTTTCCCAGAAGCCTTTTAAAAAACTTGAGAAAGAAAATGCTGACGATACACAGTACTGTGGTTTCGGTGCCCATACTCAGTGGCAGACTTCAGTTAGTTTTGCTCACCATCAATTTCTGGTACGGTATTTGTTTACTGGCACCTAGTCTGAGTCACTCGTCCCAGGCTAGGAACCCTCCTCTCTGCAAAGATTTGGTCTCCATCCCTTGTTCAGCAGTATATAAGGTAGAATTTACCTACTAAAGGGTATTTAGATAGAATGAGCACAGACTCTCAGTCTTGCATAACTGTCCAGCCCGCACAATTATTTACCTTTCTGTTACCAAATATCTTATTAGCAATGATTTTATGTTTCTAGATCACCAATGAAGACATCAAACAGTGCCAGGCTCAGCACCCGGCCTGACAAGAGCCTTAATAAAGCCAGCCTGATTTGATAATGGCTGTCACTATGATATATCAGTTCCTCATCAGCTTAGTGTTCACTTTACCGATATTTTCTAACGCTATCATCAGAGCATTGTGTAACACCAGATCTAGTACCTTGCCAAGGTGGAAGTGTATTATTTATACAGATTGCCTTTACCAACCGAAGATGTGGTGAAAAATAAAGTGGGATTGTTGGAAAAGAACTGCTCTTTACCTATGTATAGCTGTGAACTGGCTGAATCAAGCCAGAAACCTTGATCAGATCTAGAAATTTAAAGTGTAACATCCCCTCACTCTGTAGAGAGAATAACTGCTCAGTGTGTCTCTTGGTGGTGTGGTCCCAGCCATGAGCTCACGGCCACCAGCAGTTCCCAGAGCCTGCTGAAGGCTCGGCTTCTCCCTCCACAGCCCGTCTGAGGGCGAGGGCAGCTGTGCCCACCGTCATGCTCCTGCTGTTCGTCCCACTCCACTTCGGCAGGCTGGAGAGACGGTGCCACTGGGGAGGAGGCTTTTATTTACATTCATTTCAGTTTAAGAAGAGGAAGCAAAATGGGGTTTTAGGCCAGCCTACTGTTGCCCTCCGAGTGCCTGTTTAGCCCTGGGATGGTACTTTCTCATCTGTGGTTGCCTTTTGTGAAAGTCACTGTGAGTCTCCCCTGTGAAATGCCCTCTCCTCTGCCAGGAGCCAGGGAGCCTTAGACAGGCTATGGTAGCCCCACATATGTCCATTTGGTGACCTTCTCCATCCTTCCACAACGATCCTCTGCAACTGGAAAAACTGCATCTGGCTACATAAGCCAGCTTTATGTTAACTTCAGAGTGCCAGAGCAGCTCTGATAGCGCCAGCGGAGCTGGAATTTGCTGTGTAGCACTTGGCTGACAATTGCAACAAACCTTTGAGTGGCCAAAAAAAAAATGTATGTGGGTTGCAAACTATGTGAAGACCCTTTTCTTCTCTTTGCAACTTCTCCCCCAGATTTGATGATTTCTCCTTGATGGCAGGGCTCTGCTCTTTTCCTTTGTAACTGAAGAAGCTTATTGCTAGTTTGTGGGTTTCTGAAGAAGTGTCACCCTTTATTGCTCATGTGCAGCAATGATATTAAAAATAAACCAGCCAGTTGTCATAGATCAGGAACATGCATACGAATTAGAAACAGACAGTAAGCAATATCTGAGAAAATCCATATCATCAAAAGCTTAGAGTGTTGTAGTCTAGTTCAGTTAGGTCACAGGTGAAGCTGTTTGAAAATAGGATCAATAAATAGGTTTGTATGAACTGTGAGTGTATTTTTAGTGAAACAAATTTTAACTCGGATTTAACCATTTTCCTGTAGAATCTGCAGCCCGAGCCCCGCCACGCTGAGTGACTGCAGAAAAGGCAGGAGAGGAAATTGAGCAGAAATGAACTATAAACAGAAATGAAACTAACTCAATTATTCTAAGTCCCAAGCCTGAACATAAAATGGGTGCCACTAAAATATGGAAATTTTACACCATGGTCATTTATCTTCCTCTTGGCAAAGTCTGGGGAATTCAAAATATTCCCCCCCTCGTAGAAAGTTCAAAAGAACTGATGCTGACAGTGAATATTCAGCATTGAATGCCGTCTTCTGTAGAGGATGAGATACCCTCATGATGACAATACAGGTTTTTAATATGTATAAAGCAATGTGGTACCTCTTCTGAGAGCTCTGTGCTGAAGGACTCTGGTGCCAAGCTTTTCTTCAACTGGAAATGTGATGCGAGGGCTGTGGGAGAGGCTTGGAGGAGTTGCAACAGGATCTTACCTGATGTCAATGCATCTTAATGGCTTATCTGCTCAAATGAATTGCGCAACCCATGAAGTGAAGGTTTGTTTTCCTCATCCATATAACAACCAGATTGCCAAGGGAAGTTATCTACTAATATAATAAATGCCTAGAATCAGGGGCAGTTGGCGACCAGACTGTGATTTGATGAGTAAACTATGTGTTGCTCCATATTCCGGGCTAGTGGCAAAGTTACTCTCTGTCATGGAAAAACTCAACGTATGAGATAGTGCTGCCAACACTGATTTTATCACAAATCTCATCATATTTCTGGGTTTTTTTCTTAGAGCTGCAGAGAAAAGTTTTACTTGAAAAAGGAGGGACAGCAGAGGAAAAACTCACAATGTGATGCACATGCATCTTAATGACTCAGAAGACAGACCAAAAGACAAAAAAAACCAAACAGTGAATGGATTGATTGATCTGCTAAAAATCTCCTACTTAAACTAATTTCATGATTTCTATTTTGTAGGCATATCTCCTGAGCATTTGACAGCTTTGGGCAATTCAGATGCTGCAGCAAGAAACCAAATGGAAAGCAATAGGGGAACCTGAGTTAGTGAGCTACATTGTCACAGGCATTCCTACCAGCCCAGGTAAAAAAGAGCAGTTTGGCTGTGTTTCCACACTGTTTTTAAGCTAGCATCTGTGTTTGTGGATGCTCAGGGAGCAGCTCCATGCCAGCTGGATGTAGGCCAGGGTGCGGCTGCTTCAGCTGTGGCCCTGGTGGAGCCAAACCCAACCAAACCCAGCTCCTCCTTGTGCTGGCCCTGGTGCACGTGTGGTGTGTAAGACCTTGGGGCTTGAAAAATGTGAGACTGGGAAAGGGCTGAGGGGACAGCCTGTGGTTACAGTTTCTTGGAGCTTCCCTTGCATGTAAAAGGCCAGAGACTCCCTGCGGGCTTGCCTGACTCTGCAGAGCTGCTCCTGCAGGATGAGCTTGGGCAGAGGGCACCAGCCCCCTCCACCAGCAGTGGTCCATGAGCCTGTGGGAAACATGAGTTGCTTGATTCACAACTAGTGACTGTACTGGGTCTCCCTGTGACAGCTGGTCGTGGTCCTGCCTGCCTCTTGGGCACATAGCTATACCTCTAGTGCCCATCTCCATGGCCCCTGGACTGCATGGTCCTGCTGGGGCCAGAGAGCATGCTTGCTTGTGACAAGGGGAAAGTGGGGCTGCTGGGTGAGTGCTCCCCCTTTTCCACTCAGGAGGCACAGAGACACTGGCTGTGGGATAGCTCTTCAGGCATGAAATGTGGCGAGGGAAAGGGATGGCTACAAACAGGCCTCTCAGTTTGGGTAAGGAATGAACTCATGGTCAGTAATAATATCAAAAGGACAGTAGAAAAATTACAGCTGCGAGCCTGGAACACAACAGAAATGCAAAATAAACCTTAAAAGCCCCCAGAGAGAACTGCAGAGGTGCCTCCACCCTTTCAGGTTGTCAGCAAACATCTCAATGGCAAAGCGAGTGGAAGGCATTGAAATGCATTCAAAACTCTGCATCCCTCCAGGCTCATAATATATGCACCTCGTAACTCAAGAAATGCAGGCACCAGCTCAATGGGCAGACAACATTTTTTAACCTCTTTCGATATCATCTTTTTTTTTCAATAGGAGAAAAGAGGCGATTGGACTAATATATTACTAGGGTTCATTAATTTGTCTCCTCGAATGGCAAGATGGTTCACAAACTCATACTCAGTTGTTTTCCAAGTTGAATAATAGATTTAAAATCTTCCTTTCACAAACAAAATTATTGGGGTCAGAATTTGACAGCTGCTGCTGGAGAGTCTCTTCCAATGAAAATGGGTGTCCTTCACATGCCGAAACTCTGTGCAGAGCCAGAGCCTGTAAGCAGAGTGCCTTGCGCTTCTAAGTCTTTCTGAACAGGGGCCGAGATCACTAAATCTGTAACATAAGGACCGTGTTCTGAATTACAGCACAGTGAATAATTGGCAGCGAATGACTTGCCTAGTGAACGTTACTAGCCTTCCAAGTAGACTTGCCCCAACATTCCTAAATGCGTTCAATGTGAGCTGCTCATGCACAGATGTCTGTGCATCGCTCTGGCTTTGCTAGCTCGGTTGGAAGCAATTAATGATGTTAGCATTTGATGCTCAAAATTCAGGCTGCAGAAGTCTCAGGAGGTCTTTTCCTCCCTCAGAGCGAATGGTTTGTATTGTTTCAGAGCCCCAGTTGAAGGAAGCATTCAAGCATGTGCTGATCGATGGATGGGGCCGAAAGCAGGCTCCCAGGGTAGATGTGCGCAAAGTGGAGTTCTTTCTTTTTTTCTGTAGCATTTGCTGATGCTGCCTCATCCTGGCTCACAAGCCTGCAAGTACACTCATCAGCCAAACTCGGTGCTCCAGGCAACTTCCTTACCAAATTTGCCAAAGATTCATGTTCCAAAAATCTCATCTTTCAGTCTGAATAAAGAATGTTTATAGTCCTCATTACTGTGGAATAATGTGAAAAATGTATAAAACATGTCAGTGCTGTCTTTAAGTCTTTGTTTTTGACAAATGGAGCTCATTTGAGACTCTAAATGCTCAGAAGGCCATGGATAGATTCCTGACTCCCTGCTCAAACAAGCTTCGAATCAAGATCTGCGTGTCTTGGACTACATCTCCACTGTCTTGTAACGGCGGTCTCAGGACCCCCATCAAGAGGGGCTGCGCCAGCCACCCTTACTCCTACCCTCTTTGGCACGATAGGAGATAACAGCCCGGACACACACTCCAGGGGATGTGGGAATATGTGTCCAAACACAGCCACACAATGACCCGCCAACAGGCAGTTTTGCAGAAGCAACTGGCCAGAGGTCACCACAGCAGCCAAATGACTCGGAGAAGCACAGGCTGCTGAGTCCATCATCCTTCAGAGCTACGTAGGCATAGACTATGAGATTAAATGCCAAAATCACAGGGAAGACAGATGAGGATTTGAGCCCACAGTCTACTGAGAATGTAGCAAAGCACTTAAGCAAAGCAACAGTCCAGCAAAGCACTTAGCATGCACTTAACTTTAAGCCTGTAAGCAATTAATTTTTGAGTATTCATAACTATAAGGAATCAAAAGAAAAGCTGTCCTGTACTACATTGGTGAGCAGATTCATAAGCCTGCAGTATGATGTTCTGAGGATGGCTGCATATATTCCTTCCTTATTGAGTGAAATGAGACCTTCCAAAGCTTTAAAAATGTCCTGTTGATAATTATTAGATTAGTTACTGAGAAGGAAAGTCAAATGACAATTGGATCTTTATTCCTCAAAATCTGCCAGGTAAACAGCCACTCTCCTTCCCCAGGGCTCTTACCGATGCTCCCTTGTAATACTGCATACCACGAGCCTGTTAATATATAATCCTGAAAGAAACACCAGCACTGTGCAGTGTACGATCCATCCTTGTATATTTAAGCTGTATGAGTCACAGTGCATTTAGAGATCTCCTTCCATGTAAGTGTGATCTATTTACAAGCATGCGTAGGTTTTCAGAGTTTCACAATAGCTGGCAGAAGAGCATAATTTATCTAAAAACTCTCATTTTGTTCTGGCCTATTTGCTAGTCATATGAGTATAGCTGCTTTTTGGAAAATACAGCGTCTGACTCCAAATTCAAACTTTGATCCTGCTCTATCTGAGGTGCTTCGTTTTCAAGAAACTTTCTCCTGACAGGCCTTTGACATTCAACACTGGGTGTTTTAATGCAGAATAAACATGAATTTCATCCTTGTGTTTCGTGTAGAATCTGGTATCTCCATGTACTGTACATATTTCAGAAGTCGAGGACATTCAGGCAAATGAAAGCCACTGGATTGTGCCTAACACAAAGCTGGTACAGAATATAACTTTTATGAGCCTCACAAGATTAATTTAGACTCAGAAATCTTTATTATCCTCATTCCTTTGTTGAAAGTAATAACTGAAACCACAAACTACCATCAGAAGAACCACCCAAGTAGCGAGTTGGTCACTGGCAGATCTTTTATATTAGACCACTGGGGCTAAATTCCATTTGCCTTTCTGTGCCTGATGTTCCTACTGACTAGCTCCAGGCAGCTGCCTGCTTTCTGCCTTATTTAGGTCCTATGAATCACTCTCTGAGGCTCCCACACTGCCGTAAGGAGATAGGTGAAATTTAGACTACAGGTTTTTCTACACTTACTCAAAGATGAGGACATACTCAATGCAGCTGTGCATGAGTGTGAGGCTAGGCCCACACAGCTGCTGTCTCCCTCTTCCCTGACCTGTTTGCACCTACCCTTTCTTGCAGGTTCTCCATCTGTGTGTCGTAGCAGTGATGTTCTCTTGGATAACAACAGGTCTCCCTCTTCGCCTTTTCCTCCTGAATTTTATCAGATTGTGTAGAGCAATGAGCTAAATTAGGAATATGGAAATTCCAGGGGCATATGGAAATAAAAGAAATATGGAAATAAATATGTGTTGCTTTGTGAGACATTTTGAGATGTATTGTTGGAGCATGCTATATGCAAGCTAGGTGCTATTATCATTATCAATAACTGCCAATTCAGCCCAGAAAATAAATTCAGCAAATGTAGCACTGTGCAGAAAAGTGGAGCTCTCACTTTTGAAGGCTTTGCAGATCACATTTATGTGACCCATAGATTGAGTCTAGCATTAAGTAAAAAATAACAAAATAAAGAACTGGAATGGAGCATCACCAGTCATCTATATGCAGTAGTGGACAGGCTGTATGGTGCAACTCAGATATAGTCACTGATTATTCACACCAGGTACCTGACTGGACACACTGGGTTCTGCTTAGACCCCATTTCTGGGTGTATTTCTGGGGTGCAGGAAGACGCAGTCATTTGTAAGCAGCTCTTGTCCAAATACAGAAGGGGGATGCAGCTTGGGTGTGTACCTGGATCAAGAAGCTCAAAAACACTCACAAGACCAGGAGTTCACACACAACCTGTGTAATTTTTTTATCAAAAGAAGCAATCTCTGCCCTGGGGTGCATACTCACACCTCATACTTTGATGTTTGCTCCTGTGTATCTGATAGCAGAATTTAAAAGCAGCACAAATTTGCCAAATGAGAAACCATAAAAAATCCCTCTCCTGGGGCAGCAGCCTCAAAAATCCCATGAAATGGCTCTGGGAAAGCCTCCTGCAGCCAGCTTTGCAGATGGTCCCTCACTGTGGTTTCAGGCAAGTAAGAGCTGTGCAGTTGTCACCCTGTTGAAGTAAATAGCAAATACCTCAATGACTAAGTGCAGCCAAGATTTCACCCAGGAATTTAAGTGCTACAGCACTATAGCTTCCTTTCCTGACAACTGGGAGAGATGGACAACAGCTTGTTTGGGCATATTTAAAAACAAACCATTGAAAGGGAATATAAGAGTGTTGCTAAGACCCTTCAGGCATGTTCCTTATTTGTGCTATAAAGCCTGACACAGAAAAGGAGGAGGATTTGTTTCTGAAGGTTAATGCTCTTTCCTTCATACCCAGCAATAGCACCATGCTGTACTGCTCGGAGGAGCCGCTCCGGGGAGTAGCTCAGTGATATTTTGCCAGGAATAGGAAGGCTGGTTTCACTGCTGCTGTTGGAATTGCTCCCTCCCTGCATGCTGTTGAATCATTTGTGCTGATGACGTATTTTGGGGTATGCCTTCTCTTGTACAGAGGTGTCATTTGCTTTTGGGAAGGATCACCTGTGTCACATGACAGGTACTTACAATTGGGGGTGAAGTGACCCAGAGCTTCCATGCAGGTTCTTTCTGGAAACCACATTTCTAGCTGATCTGCTTGATCAGCACTTCATCAGGAGGATGAAACTGTTCCATAGTTTGTTTCCCTGACATTTTTCAGAGAGTCTCTGTAAAAGTTTCCGAGACTGAGGGTGTTTCTCAGACAGGATAGAGCTTACCTGCATATAGACCTTTAGAGTTTCTGGTGGTGCCACCTTCTCTGGGTTGTGAAGACGTTGCTTTGGTTAGAGTGGGATGAAGGAAAATTCCCTCTCCTTCTCGTGAGCACATGTGACCCTGGGGAGTGAGATTTAACCACAGGAATTAGGAAAGGATTTTCTGAGACTGCCTTGTTCAGCTTAGAGACATGTCACTGGGACAACTCCATGGCTAAGGTATTGGAGTGACTGCAGCAAGGCCATTGCATTCAAGTGATGCTGAACAGAGGAAACATTGACAGTGCTGTGGTGTCCTGGCTCACATTTAGGTACTGCAGTCAATCTTGGGGATATACAAACACATATCTGGTTTCTCTAGAGAAATGTACCCAGGCCAAACCTCCTCAGGCCCCAGCGAGGTGAGAACATTGTTATATCTGAATCTTGAGCAAAACTTGATAGCATACCTTAAATCTTTTCCTTTGACACACCACTTTTAAGATAGATCTTACCAGGTAGATATGTGTAGACACATTTTTGCTATTGAGGAGAAATTAACATCGAAGCAATTTATTTAGGGATGTGCCTCTCTTGGTCAAGTCTGTATATGGATGTGTTCAACAATAAGTTTGAGGCATGAGGCAGAGATCAGCCCCCGAGATTTTCTGTGTCACATGAGATCCAGCTACATTATTTTCAAGTATCCTTTCATCATTAGACTCTACATCTGTGTCTTCCTTGCTCCAGAGAGAAAAAAGGTTTGAACATGTGAACGGCATGCCTGTTGGCACATACACACTGTGGATAAAATGGATTGTGACCTGAGAGACAGAACCCTTTATATTTCTGTGTCTGACTTGATTTTTTACATATTTTCCTTGTATGTATGTTATATACTTCTCTTTTCCCTCTCCTGTGCTCTCACTGCACACCAAAAATGGCTTTTCTTTCATTTCCTTGATTTTGAGAATTTTTGTATGGACATGAACATTTTGCAATATTTGGGTAAGATTTGGGTCATTCTTGCAAAAAGGTAGATCTAGTCCAAATCTACTCATTTCCATTCAGATAGCTGAGCATGTAATTTGTATGAGTAAGATTCAAATGCAGCTCATAATAAGACTGCATTTATGCCAGGGAAGGGGGTGGCTTCCTTTAGGTGGCCTCTTTAGTTTGGACTAGATTCCCCATTTTAGTACTGCAAGTCATTTTAACATGTGAGTTTTTTTGTGTCACTAGAGGTGGTCCAAAGCCAGAGTGCCTGATCTGAGAAAAATTTGTAAAATATTGGCTTGGGCCAAATTGGCCTGAAAACTTTTTTCCTGTCTTTCCTACTTACGTTCAGGAGCTGCAGCGGTCCCACCCTCCTATCCTGCCCTGTAGACAGAAACGCTGGGGCTTGTCTCAGTCCTCCCAGGACTTGGCTCTGCAGCTGGGAATCAGGCAGCTCCACCTGAGGCTCTGCAGGATGCCAGCATCCCTGCCCTGACGCAGGGAGCCGAGACCTGGTCAGAGCCAGAGCTTGCAAGCTTCTCACTTTTTGGAGTCGTCGGGCCTCCAGACTCAGGGCGTGCTGCCTGGCATCCCTCCCCCGGCTCTGCAGACGGGGGCTGGCTGCCAGAGGCCCTGATGCCAGGGCTATTCTGCCTATGAGCAGAAGTCTGGACTGCCAAAAGCCTATGGCAGACCTGGCCGGCTGGGCTGGCCTGGCATCACGGACCAAGATAAAGGGGCCCTGCCCTGGTTTTGTGTATCCTGCCCAGAATCCAGGCAGGGTTGTGCTTATTTAATTTGGTGAAAGCTTGAATGAACAAGAGATTTTTCAAATAAAAACACTGCAGGAGTAGAAACAAGGGATTTTTCCATGAAGTATAGTTTTGTCAGGAAAATTCCTTGCCATGTTTCCTACGACTACAGGTAGCCTCTAGAGCTAGCAAGACACTTGTTTTCAAAGAATACACATAGAATCTAAGATATGAAGCAATGAGCCCTCCTCACTGGTGTTTCCTATTAGCCACTACAGCAATCTGTATTACCTCTCTCATCTCCTGCAGATTTCTGAAAGATAAAATAATCCCATCATGATAGAGCCTGACCAGTCCAGACCAGTTGCCCTTGAGAGCAAGGAGCTGCTCGAAGGATCCCTTCTGATCCTGGAAGGTTTGTAAGTGAAACCTTTTGTAATTGTGCTAATCTTCAAAGAAGCCATGTGAAAATTCATGATGGGGATGACAAGCCACAAGAGTCCATATTTTAAAAAAATGTACCATTTGCCAGGACTGCCAGCTGCTGGCCAGACACTGAATTAGCTGCCTTCCTCAAACAGAGATGTCCCCCAGCTGCTGAATAAAAGCTCCTTAGTGCACATTTTCACAGCTGAGGTTTGAACCAAGAGCCTTGTGGTCTGCAGACAGCAGCTCCACAAAGACAGCCAAAAAGTTTCTTGCTCTGGACTAGACAGGCAGGAAGCTAAAGCCTTTCTCAGCTGGAAGCATTCCTTGCCTATCTCACAACATCCCTTCCAATCATATAAAAATCTTTGAAGGAGAACATCTCCCTGCAATCCTTCACAGAGCAAATCCACTCAGGCAAGGCATATTTTTGGGAAGGAGCCAGCTTTGCTTGGTGGTCCTGGTTTTTGACATCCACCATGACTCAGTAGGGAAGAGAGAATAAATAAAATACTGTTAAGAGGTACAACAATGTTACCAAATGGGATTGTGCCTTTCCCAATTAGAGTTGTTTTTCCTATCTCCATATGTTGCATATTACAGAGCCCTTTTGTTGGTAAACATATCCATGGCTCCCTGCAGTGGTGCCAGGGCCACTCACCAGCAACTTGGAGACTGAAATTGTGCATGAAGTCCGATATGCCATGCAAAGATGGTCTTGTTTCCATATGTAGTCTACTATAACACAGAGAGGCTCTGAGGAGCTGGAAGCTGCTGGCAGTTGGTGTAACGATTCTTCCACAGGTACCTCTCCCTAAAAAAAGGAGGGAGGTTGGGAATAGGCTTAGTGATTTTAGTTTGTTTGTATGGTGGATCCACAGTAATAATAAAGCAGCTAAAATATTTCCATTGCTCCCTTTTGTCTGGGAATCTCTGAGATCTTAGTAAGGACTATGGGAACATCACATTTGTGAGTCAGGCAATGTCATTGCAGTTTGTAGCTGAGATATGAAGAAGCAAAGTGATTTTTCCCAGCACTTAGACACAGGAGCTGGTAACACAGTCTTAACAACTCACCGTGCATCAGCAGAGCTGCGTCCATGTTTCTGCTCTCAGCCCATGGCAGATCCAACTTAACTGTCTTTCTCTGTGGATCAAGTTAAGTTGTTACCTCGCCTTTAGCGGCAGACTTAGAGGTTATAAACACATGTACAGACAGTTACTGTGGCTTAGCCGTTGTGTGATTATCTGCTGTATCATGGTAATGTGTCTAAGCTTTGAAATCACCTGGCACGTTGTTGGCAGAACAGGCAATAAAATTCCCGGTTCCTGGTCCTCAGAGCTGTGCTTTAAGCACTGGCCTGTCAGTTCATTTAATGCTGCAGCAAACCAGGCACAACTTCGTAACAAAGCTTGAGCATGAACCACAGGAGGCTGAATTTTCTAGTGTAGGTACAGTATGGGCTTTGAAATAGGATCTGTTTCTGACTCCAGCTGTTATTTTGTTAGCCTTTCCTGGCTAACTGAGTAAAAGCTGATGGGCACCGGAAAATTTCTTTGTCGTCTATTTCTCCATTAATTGCTCTGAATGTGTGTGATTCAAGAGTGATGTAAATCATCATTGCCACCTCACTCTATTTATCTGTTTCTTCAGCAGTCTCTCATGGTAACCAGCAACTACTGTATTTAAAGAATGCACTGTACCACACCTACTCGGTACAGCGCTTTGCTATGGAAGAGTGAGAGAAAGAGAGAAAGAAAGAGAAAGAGGTGGAGGTAAAAAAAAAAAAAGGAGATGGAACCTCATGTCCTTTATCAGAAGAAGGGAAAGATTAGATTTATTTCTGGAGTGACTATGAATACCAGATCAGCTAACTGCAGTTTAGGAGGTCTTTCTATACAGTCTACCCAGTCCCAGTTATTTTAATTCTGTGTTGCCAGCTGGCCTCTGCAGAAATCTATTCAGGGTTCAATTCTAAACAGTAATGTTTGGGAAAAGTACAATCTAAAACAGACAGATCTGTATGTGTTTAGGTTTTGCTTTCTTTCCACTTTTAAATATTAAAAATTGACTCCAGCTGTGGGGTAAAGTAACGCCCAACCTATAAAGACACTGACAAATAAATCACAATGCAATTTGCTGTGCATTTTCTGAGGTCTAAACACCAGCTCTTGAAAGGAATTTTCCATGATTACATCTTGGGAAGATATCTTCACTACCAGCAACTCGTTTGACTTTTATACTTCTTAAAAGTCATCGCATTCCAGCAGGGCCAGACCCTGCCATTACTTCTCTGGCACGTATCTCAGGAGTTAACTGAGCTATCTGATGTTACTTGGGACATATGCAAAGCTTCACTATCCCTCTCTAGCATGTTGTTAACCAGAATAGCTACCTTGTGTTTTTATAACCCACTTTTTACAAGGGTAAATTGCTGATCAACTGTTCAGCCCCCTCAGCTGATCCATTCTGCTTGGGCCACTTCTTTGCTGTGTCAAGTTTAGGCAGCCTTGCCTGAAGCTAAAGCTTTTATTACTGTTCATCTCAAAATCACTGAATAGCAGAAGGTTTCCCACTTCATCAGGGTGCAGCCCCGGGAAGTCACGTTTAGCTGCTGAATTCCTATCTGGCTCACCCTGGCTCATTTTGTGGCCTGCAGCAATCACTCCTGCCTGCCCTACATTTCCTCGTAAAAAAGGGCTAAATATTTCATGTTCAAGAAAGGAAGACGATGGTGGAAATTCCATCCTAAAGGCACCACACTTCTTTTTTTCAGGGAGAGCCATTAATCCACAGAGTTCCCTTCATCTGTGCAGCCTGGGTAATAATCTGGAAATAGCTCCAATGTTGATATCATATTTTTAAAATTATAAATTAACTTACAATTGAAAAAAGCTGGCTTTGAACCAAAACCCCTTGAACTATCCTATTTCAATTATTTACAAAACATTAAAAAAAGAAAGTTTCTGGCCATTGCCCTCTTCCTGCCAAAAGTTGCAATGTAAACTTTTTTGCGGGGAAAAATAATTAAAGCAAAAATTCCTGACCAGCTCTGCACTGCATGGCATTTCACTGGCGCTTACTTCAGATCTGCAAGTTGGTCTCCCCTTCAGAGCTGGCCTGCGGAAAGCCTGTCCCCAGCAGGGAGGGGATTTAAGAGGTTCCTCCTGTTCCCTGCCTCCAGCTACGCTACTGCTGCCTCTGTGGCACTGGATCAGTGCTTTGTGCAGTTTATTCTGAACCAGAACAGTGAAAAATAAAAAGGCTCTGCTAAAGCATGCTTTTGTTTCTACCGGATCAGTTCCCTGATCCAGCCAAAGGTTTGCATTTTCCTAATGAGGGGAATAGGAAAAAAAATGCTGGTGGAGATGCTTGGAGCCTCCTGCACATCTGCCTGGTCACTGGAGGAGCCCTGAAGTACAACTTCACTTTTAAAAGACATCACTGGGCCCACAAACAGGTTGTTCTTGTCCCAACGCCTTTGCCCTCCCTGTTCAAACATAGGTTCACTCGTGGGCACTGTCAGACCATTCTTCAGAGCATCACCCTCCCCAGGTTCAGCTGAATCTTTCTGTTGGGGTTACTGGACCTTCTTGCCCTCAGGAGGAGTGCACTGAAGAGCTCCTCTTCATCTGCAAATCCAAAAAGGAGAAACAAGGGCATGTTCTTAAGCTGAATAGACACTACAACATAGGAATGAGGTAACTATGAGAAAGACTTAAAGGCCCCAAAGCTGTTGCCAACAGCAAGAGTTGCAAAAAAATCCAACCAAACCAAAAAGGTTTCAGTGAATGCAGCTGATGTAGAAGGTGAAGAAATCCTACCGAAAAGGCTGGAAAATGAGAAGTTTTAAGCAGATGCACAACGTAATTAATAGTAACAAGGGGACGGTGCCTTAGGACAAAGCAGAGGGGAATATATGAAGTTTATTGCGGTGGGTTAGACATTTCATGCAGGAGGGCCTAATAAAATTTGGAGAGTCAAAGAATTATCAAAAGCAATCTCTGACCAGAAGCAATTGACTTTGAACTGTGGCAATATTGCAGAGTTAAGATAGATAAAAATACCTGCCTTTAAAAGGGGTGAGGAGTGGAGAAAGGGTCTGGAAATCTATAATTTAGACAGCTTTGCAATGATTTCAAGTTATTCAGATAAATGCATTTATTTAGGAGCACCTAGGTGGAAAAAATATGATAAGAAACAGGAACATGGAATTGGCAAGAACAGATCATGTCAAAGTAATCTACTTCCCCTCTTTGAAAAGAAATGGAAAACATGGAAAGGGGGAAGTAGATGTGATCTATCTTAACTTTAATAAGATTTTTGACATTTTTCTATATGATGTTCTCATGCAGAAGTTCGGCAGCCAGGTCTGGCTGAAACTGCTATGGGGAGGATGCACAAATACCTGGAAAATGTAATTAAAAAGGTACTCAAAAAGTAGTTCTCAAGAATTTGCTGACAAACAGAAGTTACATGCATGAGGTTTCAAAGAAATCTGTCCTAGGCTTGGTACCATTCCGTATTTTTGTGAATGACTTGAATGATTGAAGAGCAAACGTGCTTGTGAAATTCACACATGACACCACGCTGGCAGGCTCTTTGGGAGCCAGGAGAAGAATCTGAAATGATCTTGATAAATTTAAGAAATGGTCTGAAAGCAATTAGGTGAAATTCAATAAAGGCAAGTACAAAGTCCTAGACTCGGGAAGGGAAAAATCTATCACACAAAGACAAAATAAATGCAGGAATGTCTCTTTCTAAAAATAAGGCAATTTTTGAAGCAGAAAGGACTCAAAATTGCAGTCCAATTTTCATGAACCCTGAGGGCAACAAGAGTGTCAGGTAATGAATGGGCACTCCTCTAAGACTTTAGCCTTAACTTTTCACTTACATGAAAGATCACAGAAGTTCTCACATTTCCATTTCCTAAAAGACAGGGAAGGGGCAATAGGCTGGCTTTGTTCTCCCCTGGTGCTGGGACTCTTCCTTACTGCACTACTGCTCTAAGTTAAGGTGTATTTGGAAACCCCAGGAGGATGAATGAGGAAAAATACATGCCTTTTGATTTCTTCCTAAATATCAGTACATCAATATCAATATCAAGAGCCTCTCTATTTTCCTGGCTGAGCATATCCTGCCTGGCCACATGGAGTTGAATCAAAGCAGGCTGTTAGTGAGAAACTGGCAGGAAATGAAACAATGTAAAGCCATAAATAAGTATAAATGTAAAGGGTCCCATCATGCAGAATACCTAGAGTCCCAGAAAAAGAGATGGGAATCGATCAGTGAGGAAATGGCCCTTCCCATGGCTCTGAGTTCACGCGAGGTTTGTTACCGGAGGTAGATTTTGTTTCCTGGTGGGGAGGCACGATGGCCTCTGCAAGAAATCTTTGTTGAACGACACCTCTGTGATGGGTTATTCTGCCCCGATCCCAGCATGGAGTCAAAGGAGGTCGACAGGCCAGGAGGACGCTGGTGTGGAAGGCAAGTTGGGCAGGGGCACCTGAAAGAGCTGCTGCAGGACAGGCACCCATCCAGGGAGGGAAAGTGGCTGCCTGCCCTCTGCCTGCACAGCGAGGAGGCAGGAGCTGGTGCTCTCACTCTCCTCTGCTGCTCTGCAGCCCTGCGAGGATGAAGAGATGAAGCTTCATTTTAATGGTGTTAATGATCTCGACTCCCTCCGGCCTGTTTACAGTGACAGCATTTTACATATCCTTACTTACACAGAGCAAGGCTAGCTTGGCTTTTAGAGTGGTTGTCACTAACGGGGTTCCTCTGGTCAGCACGGTGGGTTGGTTCACCGGAGGGTGACACAGGAGGCTTTCCCCACAGAGCAGGGTGCGCTGCCTGCACCTTCCTCTGCTCCCTGGGGAGCGGGTGACCTCTGCCTCCCCCTCTTTGTGAGGTGGGGCTCTGCATCTGCTGTAGTCTTAAAAAAAAAGCATTCTAGTGAATACAAAGGGCGTAGGCATTTCAGAGACCTTGGGAGTTAAGTGGGTGTAGGAGAGAGCGGGTATGTCCTACGCAAACCGGCTGAAGGCTATGCAGAAAGAGAGAAAGGGAGAGACGGTGCAGCGCTGGAAAAACTGAGCAAGTGACAAATGTTCTCCCGCTTAATAAATGAGTAAGCAATAAAAGAAAATAAATACAAATTCACTGTTTTAACTCAGAGCCAGCTCTTGCTGTCTTCAGTGTGCAGGCTGTTCCCAGGCACCGCAGCCTTCAGCATCATGCAGTTTTAACGATGTCCCTGCAGGCACACAGACAAATTTTGAGGAGATCAGTGGCTTTATATGGGAAGATACATGGGTTGCTACTGTCTCCTTTGTAAGCTTTAAGAAATGGGTGGCAATTTTGCAAACAAGATAAAGATCTCAATATTAATATGCCACTTAGAGCCACTCAGCAAGCAACACCCGCTCTTGCAAGTGTGGCAATTGATTAAAATAAAAGCTTCCATCAAAAGCCCAAAAAATCTCAGTATTAAATCCAACAACTCTGCAACAAATGGCACTTTTTTCTCCTTGTCACTATGCTGTAATGGTACAATTGAGACAATATTTTACCTTTTATTAATTTCTCTGGGTTTGATTACATTATCAGTCCTGTAAAGGCTATCAGCTGTCACCCAGAGAGAACCAGGCTCATGGCAACATGACTGGATGATACGAGTGAGTTGTGGCTGTGCTGTGGGAAGTGACAGTGTTAAAACAGTATTTGCTGTCTGAAGAGAGATGCTTTTTGCAAAGGCAACTCATTTCTGTGCACAGGTGTTTAAATGTAATTCAAGCACTTAGGATTTCGCAGATGGATGATTTTCACACTGCGTGTATTTACCTTCTCTCCTGCTGATACCAGCTGAAGAAGATCACTGCTGTCAGCTCTGAAGTATCGAAGTGCCTTTGGAGAGGGAAACATTGCCTGTGGCTCCCGTGTTTGCTGCCGGCCTCCCACGGCCCTGTGGTCCAGCATGGCAGGTAACAGGGACACCCACACCTATGGTCGGGCTTTCCTCGCTGCCAGCAAGCGTTGCAGGGGTGGAGCTGAGGGCATCAGGCAAGGACCACAAGGCTGTAGCGGTGCTTGTAACCTGGCAAAGAGACACCGTGGATTCATATGACATATAAAGGGAATACATTTTACTTGCAGTTGTGGGTAGGACAGCACTGCAAAGCAAACACCAACCTTTCTTCTTACAGCATACTTTTTAATGTCCAGGTTTTCTGGGTTTCCACCATAAACACAAATATATTGTCCCTCCTAGCTGCAAAATGTGAGAAATCCAAGTGTGGGCGTCAAGCGGAGCCTATCAAATGCTATGGGATTTAGGTTTCCTAAATTCTCCATCTGAGATCGTATTTGTATTCGAGGACCATGCTGTCCCTGGAGATGCGGCACTTCAGGCTGTTGTGCCTCTGCTTGCCAACACTAAAAGAAGAATAAGGATACATTAATATCTGATTTGCTGAGGATGCGTTCAGTGATCCACCTAGTCTGGAAGAAGTTTACAAAAAGGCTCATTTCTACAAATGTTTATTGCTACATTGCAGTAATGTTGTTCTGACAGAAAATGCTGGCTTCTATCAATTAGCTAGGAAAGAGAAAAACATTCTAAACCAGGCTCTTAACTGTAGATTCTCCTCTATCTTTTGAGGACCAAGTAATTACAACAGCTCCTGCTTTTATTTACACAGGTGTAAATCAGTTGCAGTCAATGGCATTTTATGTAAGAAATAATGTCATGAGTGAGACCAAACAGGTCAGATAATCCCTTGCTCTCCCTGATGACAGGGTGAGGTCAGCACTTGCTTTAGTGCTTGCACCATAACAACTGCAAAGTATTATTATTATTATTATTACCACCATAATCTTTTTTCCTCCTGCAAAGTGCATCTACGTGGCAAGATGCTGAGTACATTGAAGTAATTTTCAGTGTTCCTTTCCTTCTGTGCTCTCCTGTCTCTGCTTTTCTGTCCCTCACTGCACTGTCCTGAGAGCACTTTTTTGTCAAGTGTAAATGTGATTTGTATGTGAAGCTGAGACTTTGTGATTTTGAAGTATCTGCTTTTGCCTGTAGGAAATCATTAAGTACCACTGGTTGGCTAGAGAGCCAGGGGTAACGTCAGTATTTGTTGGTGTATATCTTATAAATCTGAAAGTAACTCAGAGCTGTGAGACTGTGGAACTGCCTACACTATAGAGGCGAATGTTGCTGCTGGGATGCCTGCTCTGCCTTGCTCTGCTCACCCTGGAGGTACCTAGCGCAACTTTCCACTCCTCAGCATGGACAGACGTCCTATTCAGGATTCAGCTGTGTTGATGGAAGAGATACTGCTGGCAGTCATCCATGTTCTTTATCCCTGCAGCTCACTCATGGGGACGCAGGTGGAAGTGCTGTGTAGCCTAAACCCAGCATTGGCTCAGGCCAACAAATTTAACTGTTTTAAGTCAGCCAGAATGATTTGGGCTGTAGGAGTCACCCAGGATGATTTGGACTTGCCTGCTTGGAGGGGTGGTGATGCTCACATCACCTGTGGTGCTAACAGAGCGGAGGACAGCAACCACAGCTGCACCCAGAAAGCCAGGCTGAAACCTTGAATCTGAATAAGCGCACTGGCTTAATGGAGCCATAATTAAGTTGATGTGTCTCTGTACATGCATGTTGTGGTTTAACCCCACTCGGCAACTAAGCACCACACAGCCACTAGCTCACCTCTCCCCCACCCCCCGGTGGGATGGGAGAGAGAGGGGGGAAAAAAAAGTAAAACCTGTGGGTTGAGGTAAAGACAGTTTAATAGGACAGCAGACGAAGAGAAAATAATAATAATAGTAATAGTAATAATAATAATATTATTAATAATAATAATAATAGAAGAATATACAAAACAAGTGATGCACCATGCAACCGCTCACCACCCGCTGACCGATGCCCATCCAGTCCCTGAGCAGTGATCGCTGCCCCCTGGTCAACTCCCCCCAGTTTACATACCGAGCATGATGCCATATGGTATGGAATAGCCCTTTGNGACGAAGAGAAAATAATAATAATAGTAATAGTAATAATAATAATATTATTAATAATAATAATAATAGAAGAATATACAAAACAAGTGATGCACCATGCAACCGCTCACCACCCGCTGACCGATGCCCATCCAGTCCCTGAGCAGTGATCGCTGCCCGCTGTTCAACTCCCCCCAGTTTACATACCGAGCATGATGCCATATGGTATGGAATAGCCCTTTGGTCAGTTTGGATGAACTGTCTTGGCTGTGCCCCCTCCCAGTTTCTTGTGCGCCTGGCAGAGCATGAGAAGCTGAAAAAGTCCTTGGCTAGTGTAAGCACTACCTAGCAACAACTAAAACATCAGTGTGTTATCAGCATTATTCTCATACTAAATCCAAAATACAGCTCTATGCCAGCTACTAGGAAGAAAATTAACTCTATCCCAGCCGAAACCAGGACAATGCAGAATAGGTGTGAAGTCTCACCTGGGCTTGTTACAGTTGCATTAAATTGGGTTTGAAGCACATGAGAAAAGAGCTTGCAGCTTCCTCGCACTGGCATCTTTGGACCGTTTTGCAATACTAGCAGCTGAGCCCAATGTCAATGTTGTTTGTTGGCCTTGCAACTGGAAAGAGACACCAGCGGGATGGTTTACACTGGGAAATTACATCATGTTAGAACATGTTGCTCGGGACTCCTGGTGACTACCACAGTGTAATTTCCCGTCATAAACAGGGCCTGTGAGACAGCTGTTGGGAGGCCGAGCATCAGCGGACTGGGCTGCTCCTGCTCCCGTCTGAGCTCCTTGGGAAGTGGGTGACTCAGCTGCACGCCGCAGGCACTGCAGCCGGGGCAGGGCTCAGCCCCAGCCCTCAGCATCATTCCAAAGGCACGGTGCAGGCACGCTGTGTAGTTTTGCTTACTGGCTGTAAGCACCAACAAGATTTTTTGCTTGTTTTTTTTTTTTTAAATGATCTTCAGAGAACTAGATCATGGGGGTTTTTTTACAGTCCCCAAACAAGCAAAATCTCCCCTCTTCTCCCAATAACTTTGGCAGGCTGCAACCAAGATCAGAATAGGAAAGTGTCAATTAACAAGCTGTGTATGCTCTGTTCTGTGATTGAATGGGCAGTCAGTGCTTTTAGACAAGGATAAATATGGCAAAACATTGCACAGGCTTTGAGGGTCCACTATTTGAAACACAGTTGCTCCAAAAAGCAAGGGTTCATTGGCTCCTTGCCGTTAGGCCACTACAAAGAAAGAAAAAATAGCACCTACAAGAACTATTAATTTAAAATTTAAATGGGAACCTATGGTTAAATTATATATAAGGAAAGGTTAAATACCAAAGGATAGTTGGTTGTATTTCAGATTAAGTTAATTATTCCCAGGTCATGCCAAAATGTTCAGTACTCTGCTCATATCTCTTCAGTCACCCTGTGCACATGCTGCATCACTTTACACAGGGCTTTGGTGAGGGGTGGTGGTCGTGGGACTTCTCACACCAGATTCTTAAGCAAGCTTGAAGTAACATGTTATTTTTGCATACTGTAGTGTGTGCATATTTTATAGGGTGAAGTAGGAGATTTTTACATCAAGATAAGGGCAACTGTAAGCAGAAAAAGCTATAAAAGTAACCCAGGGGAAAAAAAAAGAAAAAAAAAAGCCTTCAGCCAGATTGGCTCATGTCTCCGATTTTCCACAGGGCTGCAGGATTGCAAGAAATTAGAGGAGGGAAGGAGTGTGCAGCCAGGGCCAGGGCAAGAGGTATCTGGAGAAAAGGAAAATCTCTTCCAGTAGCAGTCCCCATTAGGTTGTTGTAAAGTCATCTGTGAAACCTCAGGACCAGTCATATCCTTTAGGATCAACTTTCGCTCAAGGACAAAGTTTGGAGAATTGCGAGATGAGCAGAGGAAATCTGGATTATCTTTGGAATAGAGAAACTTCAAACATTGACAGGTGGTAAATCAGGGGCAGTCCTTGACACCTGAGACGTCAGGAAGACCACTTTGGACACAAGGCTCTCTTCTGGTGCAGCACAACGCTCGGGCTTGCTTTATACACATCTCTTATTTACCTCTACGTTGCAGCACTAAAGGTCCTGTGGAAAGCAGACAGTGATTTCAGAGCCTTCAGTGTCCGAATGGAGTGCCTTGAAGTGATTTTTTTAGATTTTCAAGATGAGATGTACAAAGCTGCGACAAAGCCAGGTCCCCGTATAGTATTGCTATATGAACTACCCAAATGAAAGCCTATGAAACCTCTAGTCGGTTGAAAGTCTTTGTCTATCGTTATTCTCCGCTGGATAAACAGGAAGCATAAACTGTGGGTAAGAGTTTAGGCCTTGTAGGGACACAAGACTTGAGTGATCCCTAGGGGAGCTTTCTTTTCACTTAATTTAAAAACACCTCCCTTTCAATTCCTGTGTATTTTTCCCCTTGTGGTTAGTATCGCACACAATTTTACTGAGAAGCAGCTCACAAGGAACCACTTCAAAGATACTGCTACATTTGCAAAGGAAGGAATTTCTCTCTGACAGTTCAGCAGCACCAGCATGTGCTGGAAAATAAGCATGCACCACCAGACAGTATGCTACACATGGGGATTCCTAAACAAACAAACTGCTTATAATGGGACCGCACGCAGTGTTCTAACATGATTTCGAAGTAGCTGCTTTCAGTACCTTGGAGCATTGAATCAAACTGCACAGAACAAACAGAAGTTGCTGTTGGTGTCCATGTGAAAATCATTATTAGGGGAAAGAATTATATTTTTGTCATGTTTGTATCGTGGAGTCTTGGTCTGTGCTGGGGAATTGTAGGTGCTACTAGAGTGCAAATTTTTAACAATAACAGCCACCAAATACACCCTTCCTTGATGAAAATACGGGGATTGGAGGAATCTCTGTTCACACCTTCAGACAACATAAAATTGAGCTACTGGTACTGAACTAATTTATTACAAAAGCTTGATACTTGCAACATGCTATTTAAAATCACTGACATATCTACACAGGGAACACTTGCAAGCCATACCTGAGGCTGATGGGTGACCTACAAAAGCTGAAATGCCCGGCAAATATGTTTTCCATTGAAATTTTTCAAATGAAAAATTTGCTTTTCTTCATTCTTTGTCTTTTCTGTGGCAAGACATTCATTCCTGGACAATTTTCAAATATTCATTTGGAAACTGAGACTGAGTTGTGCTTTTTATTAGGTCTAATAAAAAAAAAGCAACGTTGCAAAAAAATAAATATCTTTTTTCCAAGCAGCTTTGTCAGTGCTATGACTGCTACTGGTAGGAAATTCACACTCAGTGATAGGTAAGGCAAAAATAGATAAAGGTTATTTTAGCCTACTTTGACCTGAATATCTGTGCAGCACTACAAAACTAATTAAAGAGTCCAACCCAGCAGCCTGCCGCCCCGATCCCCATCCCCTGCACCGTACAGCTCTGCAGCATGCCAGGCAGCCTCTCCAGCAGGCTGTAGCAGAAGCTGCCACGCAGCAACCCCAGCTGAAAGCTGAAAGACAGCATGTCCCAAATCCCTTTTCCCTCCTGCCACCAGGGATGGGCATGTGTATCTGGACTGGGAAGGCCTGTGACATTGGCATGGTGCCTGCCTGTCCATTGGGATTTCTTGTCTCCCAAGCTAGCCCTGCAATCCTTTTAGCAAGCAATTAGAACACTTTTTTCTTCTTCTTTTTAGTAGTCTTTGTCTACATTTGGATTTTCAAAGGTAGCAAACTCAGGAGCTGTACAGGTTAAATAAATGCAATCTCAGAAGTCTACCCCAAGCTTAATGGCATAATCCCTACTTTGCCATTCCCATATCCCAGGACAGAGGGGAAAAGGGAGGATGTACACATACAAAAGATTCATCCTGAAGGATAACACAAAAATAGAAAAGACAGGGGGTGAGACAAGACTTTACAGAAATGGCAAACACAGCTTGCATCCAATGTAAGAAGTTAAGGGAAACCTGTTATAGCCTTCAGACTCCAAAATACCATTTCTCACAGAGAATCTAAATCACCCTCAAGGAAAAAGGGAAAAAATAAAACCTCCTCAAAATGTCAAAGACCTAAAATCCCCTCTGGCTTACAGTTTCTATCTGTATCTCAGCTATTTATAAAGCCAATCTCCATGGTTTCTGTCATACCTTTCAGTTACACATGTCCTGAGATAGCAAACTAGTGGATACAAACCTGATCTATATAACCATGGCAATAAGTGAAGAGATCTGTGCTCACTCTAAACCATGCTTATTTAAACAACAAGAATTGCTGCATTTGATTTATAAGGAGATGAGTAGGTTTCTGCATGAAACTCTGCTAATAGTTGAAAAAACCTGTTCTGCTACAGACTGGAAATGGGCTCTCCCCACCCACACATGCATCTGGGATTTGATCACTGACCTCTAGGAGAAACCCACAAAACCTATACCGCTTAGGAGAGTATATTAGAGGGCAAAGGAAAACCTTGCATGCTTGAGATTTGGGTGGAATCCATTTATTCCACATGTGCAAAGACTGGATGAGGAATTGGAGGATCCACAACAACCAAACTGAAACCTCTCCATGTGTTACACACATAAGCCACTCTTGATTGAAATCCTGTAAATCTTTTCCTTATATAATATGTTTCCTTGTCTGGTGGAGCTTGATTTCAATTTATACTGCTCTTTTTTTCTTTCCATCATGTTCAAAACTACCATAAACAGTCTGTAAACTCTGTATCACAAATGGCTTTCTAATAATAAAAAAGGTATTTTCAGAAGAAAGATCAGTTCCTCATGTCTAAGTTGAAAAAGGGACACTGTCACGCAGTCCGAGGTAAAAAAAAAGATCTATTCATCTTAAAATTATTATAATATGGTAAAAAAAACAATAAATATAGGAAGGAATGTTCTACAGACTCTAAATAAAGAACCATATTTCTGGCAAGAAAAGAAATACTTTTCCCAAAGGAAGTTAAAACTCATGGAGCATCCCTGATGGAGGTATTTTCTGTATGAATTGTTTTTAAGAACTTGAATACATATTCTAACAAAACTGTCTGCATCTAGAAAAACCCCAAATCACAGGCAAAATATGTATTTTGCCCCTAAAGCAGCTAGCTTCTTCTTCAGTGAGGTACTTAAAATTTGTCATTTGCCTGAAGAAAATGTAACATCCCCTCCCCAACAGATACCCCTGCAAAATCCTGTTTACTTATACCGTGATACTATTTCTCACCAAAGCAAACATCTGCACTTCTGCAGCAAATGCTTCAGGGATCTCTACTTTCTCTTTCAGGAAACATCTGTGTCAATACACCTCAGTGAAGATGTCCTCTGTGAAAGAAAACTATCACCGCGTTCTTGATTTATTAGTATTTACTGTTGTGTTGTCCAAATAATCCAAAGAGTTTATCTCCATCTCTGAAGATCTGTACAGGTTTTGTTTGCTTGGATGGTTTTACAAGGATGAAAGCAGCTTTTCCGAAACACTGTAGTGAGTATTGTTGTAGTCAAAGCGAAAAACATGGGACTTTGATCTTTGGCATTTGTAAAAGCTAGCTTATAATCAGGGTATCTTATCTGTTCTTAGAAGTCAAAATGGTACATCTATGAAAACAGAACTTCTAAGGAAATAAACGTATTGAATCTTAATTTAAAACGCAAAGGCATAAAAAGATTTTGTCCTTTGTAATGTGAAGAAAGCTTGTTTCCAATTCCCCAAATATTTTAACAAGCAATATTGTGTATATACAAGCTTCGTGATATCAATTGACTGGTTATTAAACGTATATGAGCTCTTCCCCTGCTCCCAGCACACTCACACACACACAAACATATGTGATATTCATGTTAACAACTTATTTCTTGGAGGGAAGAAACCAGTGGTTTCTCAGTCCAGTTGTCCTGGAGGTTGCCTCAGGTTATTTTAGGTTTTATGTTTAATATTGCAAGGATTTTATGGATTTACCAAAATACCATAATTTTTATTTTTAAATCACTTTTTTTTTCAAACAGATCCAATCCAGATCAAACCTTATCATACTCTGTTTCAGTTCACTGCCACCATATGTAAGTGTTGTCAAGGCTGTAATACATAAAGTATCTGGCTCCAGGGCTGGTTTCACTGTGGTTTTGGAATACAGATTTTCTAATATGCAGTTTCCTTCCTCTGAAGTCAATGGGCTATTCAGTGGAATAAGGTTTCTGAGGCTCAGGTCAGATCTTCAAAGGCACATAGGCACCCAAATCCTGTTTAAGGATATTCCACTGATTTGAAGTGAGGTGCCTGCCTTATCCTCCCCTTCAAAGGTGGAGGGATTCCCCAAACCATAGCTAGAGCCAGGTTAAACAGGCACTCAGGCAGTCCCCAGACAATCTCATGACTACTTGTCCCCTAGTCTTACTGCTAGGCCACTAACATGAGACACGGGCAGGATGTGTCCTTCTTTAGGTGAGACTCAGTTGATGCAAACAGAGCCATCCTCAGGTTGCTCCAGCTCATGCCGTGGATGAGATTGAAAGACCTGATGGATTTTTTTGCCATTGGATTGCTTGAGTTTCTGTGATGTTACTGCATACACACATGCAGTGAGCTTGCTGCACAGATGGTCTGCATACACATGCCTCTGGTACGGACATCTGATGCTTTTGGGACGCACCAGACTGGCTGAGCAGGAGCAAAGCAGCTGAACAGCACGTAGGCAACGGCGTTGATAGTGTCCAGAAGCACTGTGCTTTTTGTGTCTTTTCTATGAACGTGCAACCTCTGAAGCTGCCCCAAAGCGTCAGATCTGCTGTGTTGGTGTGTGGTGACAACAGCACGTGCTTGCAGCAGAATTTATCTGCTGTAGCACAGTAGCCATGGCTGTGAAGTCTGGAGGGGTGCCGGTGCACTTGGAGCTGTTGTACTGGACCTTCAACTGAAACTTCTGTACGCCCAGAAATTCAGCCAAACACAGAGAAAGCCTCAAAATGAAATTAAATCTCCAAGAGAGAAAAAGAGGACATGTGCTGGAAAACTCAGCTGTATGGCATGTTGACTCCCAGCTCCAGAGGAACGTCACCTTGCTCGGCTGTCCCTTGGGCTCTGGCTATCTTATTTGGACTCGTGCTTTCTGATAGATCACTGTTCTCTGACTTCTTGGGATGTGTGTGGACAGTGGCAGATTTAGGTCAAAATTTACAGTGGCAGAATAATGGCTTCAGCTCTGTACATGTCCATTAAGAAAAACAGTTTTGAAAGGGCCCTTCAGGCCAGTGTTACACTACAAAGCCTTGTTGCTTTACCTGTTTTAAAATTTGCATATGACTGGAGGAAAAGGAAAACATACAATGTGTGCCCAGCTGTAGCAAAATTTAAATTGTCACGTCATCAGGACATAGTCAGGGCATGGTTGGTCATATTACAGGTCCTGCCATAAGACAGGTAAGAGCAGCCAGGGAAGAAGCCTGGCTGCAGGTTCCCAAAGGTTTGCCCTTACTCTGAAGAGCCATGGCATTGATTTCAGTAGAAGAAAATAGAGCCCTCATATACATAGATTATAGTCTAAAACTTGGTCTGAGCAGGTATTCAACTGGACAATCCAAAGAACAGCTTTGGCTTTCTGGCATTTGCCAGAGTGGGAAGGAGTATGTCGGGGAAAAAAAAAAAAATCACACCACACTTTTCCTGCTACTGATATTTTTTCCCCTAAGCCATCACTAGCCACTCTCTGTGCCCACCTCCTTGGTGAGTTCTTATGTTTCTACACAGCCAGAGCAGATACTGCTGCCATATGTGGGGTCGAGGTGTATCTTCCCTAACTACGTGTATGAAAAGCAGGTCTCTGGATCCCTAGCAAGTTCCTTCCCTCGCCCTGGATCTGAGGAAGATGCAGGTCTTTGCACCGATGTGGGGAAACCCCAGGGAGGCGTAGACTGGGGACAGGGCTGATCCAGGCCTCTCACAGGCCTGAGGGTGGGAAGAAGAGGTGAAGGGAAGGCAGATGTGCACCCCCCAAGGATGGAAGAATTGAGCAGATATTTGAGCAAAACCTCACAGGCAATTTCTTCCAGCTAATCCCTGCCATAATTTTTCCCACAGCAAAGCTGATCCAGTACATCATTTCCACGAGACAGAAGGCAGTTTTATTGCTGCTCACTTCTCAGAGGTCTTAGACACTTGCTTTTAATCATATAGTGTATGCTGACATCTGGTGGCATTCAGTAACCAAATCTTCATTAAACAAATAAGTTTTGGTTTTAAGGAGTCTGCATTCTTATTTCCCCTTAGTTGGGTGCAGAAACAGGATTCCTCCCAGACTACTTCAGGCTGGGGATTAGTCTAACACCCATGTATGGGACTGGCATGGTCCTGCATCTCTTGCGAGACACTTATGTGGGCACCGGCCTCCAGGTAAGGAAGGGACCACCAGCCAAGGGACCTGACTGTATTCAAACACAGTCATTCCAGCACAAAACAGAGCAAACGGCATCTTACCATTTCCCATTCTGAGCACAGAGAATCACTGCACTAAAAATGTGTGATGCAAAACTACCATGTACTTTAGCAGGAACAGAGTCACTGTAAAGTCTTAGGTGGTAACACTTCTCATATAATTTATTTTATCTTTATTTAAAATTGGAGAAAAAGAAGCAAAATGGCATGTATGAATAGTGAGTGAGATGTACCAAAACCTTGTTTCATGGCAAGTGAGAATAAGTAGCATGGAGTCAGCTGTCATGCTTTAAAAGATATCCATGATGTAGCTGTTCCATTAAAATTTGGATTAAAATCATGTTTAAATTTAATTTCCTCCAGTCCTTATCCTGCTTTTGATTAGTTTTAAGAGCAGTTGATGGTCTTGTGATTTGAAGATTTTGCATTTTAAATTTTGTGTACATGGTCTGGAATTTTATGTGGAATTGTAGGTTTGATCTTTGACCTCTGTTTACTACAGTCCTGATTTGCCACTAATTTGATAGCAAGCCATAAGGGCCTACTGTAAACAAGCTGCTCACTTTACATAGCTATGTTTGGCTCCTAAATGAAGAAGTATGTATGGAATATACTTTGGGTACTGTAGCCTCCTAAAGAAATAATAAAAACCACATCACTGCTTAGCTCTCCAGGTAACGTTTACATTTGGAGAAAATAAGTTGCATGCCTAATAGAGAGAGAAAACGCAATTCTTACCCATCTTAGGTTTGTTTGTTTAAAATTGTTCTTTAAAGTATTTGAGAGCTCAGGCCATCTCTTTTGAAGTCAGTGGGAACATTGCCATTGATTTTAAAAGGATCAGGATTAAGCCTAAATTGGTAGGGTCTAAAAGGCAAAAATGGAAATGTCCAAAGTCTACAAATCTCTCACTGATCCACCATCCAGAAAGGAAGGACAAAAGCCTTCTCCAAGGTCTGTAATGTACATCTTGATTCCAGGACTCCTGTTTTTTGTACATTTGTAGACTTCAAGATGGAAAGCAACTTCCAGTCAGAACTATAATTGGTAGCTTATGGAGTAGTACATACTTGCACCATGGACTTGTAAAGCTGCTGGGGGAAGGGAGATGAAAGCTGCTTGTAAAAATCAACAGACTGTCTGTACACATCTTCCACAAGTTGTCCTGCACTTACACTACACAGTATACCCCGCCTGCAACCCACTCCAGGCAGATTCCGCAGCTCACAGGTTCAGGTCTTCAGGTATGGCCTTACACACAGGAACTGACCCAGCAGAAGTATGCTTGTAGACATTTAACTCAGAAACATGTCTGATCATCCTGCACAAGCTCAGCACTTTTTGCACTAATCTGGCACTAGTGGCCATGTCCTCTGAGCAGCAGGTAAAAGCAAGGCCTTCAACTTTCTCCTGTATCACCCAGCTGGGACCATCCATCCCAGCAGTGAACTTCCCATCACCTGAGCTCTATCCTCACAGTGGAGAGCAGATGGTGGTGGGAACACATAGGTACCCTGGAGGAAGGGCTGTTTTCCTATTTGGCAGAGGAAATAGGAAAACCACAACCTCTTTCATTTTCTGGCTTAGGGAGTCTTGGTAACAGTGACCAGAGCCCAGTAGTCAAGGGTGTGGACTCTTCTCAGCTAAGAATGTGGTTCTTCTACAGTGATGAAGTGTAAGGTCAGAGGAGTGATGGGACATGGGCAAGAAAACATGAAAGGCCCTCTTGTTGCCTCTTCAGACACCCAAGTGCATTGAGTATCTGAACTTAAGTGACCCTGGTGCCAGGTCAAGCTATCCATGGACGACTGCAGGAGACTAAAGCAACTAGAGGTAGAAAACTGCACAATGACTCTGTCGGTTTATGTGGTCCCAATATCAGACAAGCCAGAGTTCAGGGAGATACATGGATCAAGCACCGTCCCAGATCATCTGAACCTGAGGTTGACAAAGCACCCATTGCAGTTGTGCATGTTTTGGCTGGGGTAGAGTTAATTTTCTTCACAGTAGCTTGTATAGGGCTATGCTTTGGATTTGTGCTGGAAACAGTGTTGATAACACAGGGATGGTTTTGTTGTTGCTGAGCAGCGCTTACACAGAGTCAAGGCCTTTTCCGCTTCTCACAGCACCCCACCAGTGAGTAGGCTGGGGGTGCACAAGAGGTTGGGAGGGGACACAGCTGGGACAGCTGACCCCAACTGACCAAGGGGATATCCTACACCATATGATGTCATGCTCAGCATATAAAGCTGGGGGAAGAAGGAAGGGGGGGACATTCAGAGTGATGGTGTTTGTCTTCCCAAGTAACCATTACGCGTGATGGAGCCCTGCTTTCCTGGTAATGGCTGAACACCTGCCTGCTGATGGGAGGTAGTGAATGAATTCCTTGTTTTGCTTTGCTTGCATGCATGGCTTTTGCTTTACCTATTAAACTGCCTTTATCTCAAACCCCATGAGTTTTCTCACTTTTACTCGTCTGATTCTCTCCCCCATCCCACTTGGGCGGGGAGTGAGCGAGTGGCTGTGCAGTGCTTAGTTGCCAGCTGGGGTTAAACCACGACAGCAGTCTCCAAAGCCTTGTGACCCAACAGAGGAACATCATCTTCTGTTAACAGAGACCAATGCTTGGCTAAAGAATGTCAGATAGAAATACAGCATTAAAGTAAGGGAATCCATGCAACTAAAACCCACAATAGTCTCTTGTGTCTCCATTGCTCAGACGTAACCCAAGCTGTTAAAAGCCTGATGGGAACCACTAGAGAAGGTGGATGCCATTTCTCAGGCTGCGTAGCCCCTTCTCTTCTATCCCAAAATGACTGGCAATAGAATAGGAGGAGTCAAAGATGGCCACCTTGCAGATTACTCAGTTTAGTCAACCTTGAGATTTTCTAGCAAACCAACTCAAGCAGCATCTATTCCATCTTCACAGGTGTTACCTCCTGCTGTGTGCTACTCAGAGGGAGAGAGATGCTACTTACAGGGAGAATCAGTCCTGTCCTGATTCTGATATTGGTCAGCCACCACAGCCAGACACAAACCTGTACTTCTGTTGCCTTTGCCCAGGTGTAAAGACAGACAGAGCCAGCAATAGCAAGTCAGGTACCCTGAAGATACTTTCCCTGAGGTATTTCTTGAGCTACCCCAGATTCCCCACAGTACAATAAGGACAACAACTGAAAATACACACGCAGGGAATCATACATGGTGCAATGGCTTGCAATGTAAAGAAAGGTTAAATTCATCTGAATAACTTTGGGCTCTTATACATGCAAGATTTTTAATAAATAAAGGATGCAATAAGGGCCCCTGGTGTGTTTAGACACAGTGAGCATGTCTGGACCCAGTGTGGAACAGCGATCTGTCACTGCTAGATCAACTTCAAAAGCAGTTCAACAAGGGCTCCACGTAGACAACATTACAGAAAACCTGTTCCAATAACTTTCTTATGCAAGAGCAAACCACAGTCACATTTGTATTTTAGGCAGTGAACCAACAAGAATGAAGCAAAACAACAAGAACTGTCCTCAAGAGATATTTTGGGCTGCTCCTCTCCTCCCACTCCCCTTACACTCCTTTTCAATCTCTTACCAGTTTGTGCATTTTTGGCAACAGAGAACCATACTGCAGAGGTCACTAGCAGGCTGGTGGGGACCGCTGAGGCTTTTGGCTACCAAAGAAAACTTCGCCAGCCTGCGGAAGCATCGACCTCTTTGCTCCCCATTTTGAGCTGGGGCAGAGGTGACTGTGGGTGAAGGAGGCAGAGGAATGGGAGAACTTTCCTCAGCTCGGCAACCTTTGACAACCAGTTGCTGTTTTTCCTCTTCGACCCAGGATCTGCTATCCAACAAGTGCAAATTGAGGATGACAAATAAGAACATTAGCCTGGTGTTTCTGCTAAAATGATCCGCCTTGAAGTAGCTGATGTTGACACTTAAATTGTCAGCAGACTTCCAGTTTAGCGCTCCAGTTAAAAGAATGGGTCCATTCACACTTCCTTCTGAGCTATTGTTTCAACTCTCTCTAGACCGGGCAAATATCACTGCAGTAGTTTACGCTCCAGTTCCACTTTAAAGGGTTTTTTTGCAACCATAATCCAAATTGCCTAGAAACTTTTTTTTCTTTAAATGTAAGCTTAGACTCCGGAGAATAATTACGCAATGCTGTAAAAATAGTCTGCAGCAATTTACATAGCTGTGAAATATTGGAGCTGTTTTTTTCCAGTGTACCTATGTATACATGGCTACAGCTAGCTCCAGTATCTACACACGACTCGCTGGAGCTGCGATCACAGAAACTGGTATTTCAAGTTACGCCACACACATGAACAAAACATTTCTTGTTATAAGGCAAGGTTTTGTATTTTGTGGTGTTATATCATCATCTAACTGAAGCACTACCTTGCCACTCCTGCCTTTCTTATATCACCTGGCTGGATTCAAATAACACCCTTGTGGTTAATGCAGGCAATGGTTATGTAGTCAAGTAGGAGAGTATTAATTTAACTTCAGTTTCTTTCCTGTAATTGCGTGTTCATTCCATTTTCGAACAACTTAAACATACTGAGGGGCTGTATCCTCATTTCTCTCTCTGGAGTCAACTTTGCTGCTGCTCCTTTCTATTAGGTATTATACCTCCTTGCATGCTGGAAGCGCAGTCCCCAGCCTGCTCTCCTTATGCTGACTTGTTCTCTTCTCTCTTGATGCATCTTGCTGATGGTAGGACCACCAGTCCCACTGGAACTAAGCAATCAACCCCACTTCTTCAGAGTAGGAGAAAACTGCTGTAGCAGGTGGTAGAATAACTGCCCGCTGACCCTTGTCTGCTACACTAATTGTCAGGACTTTGGACATTTTCAAGCCCAGCTGACCAACAGGATAAACTAATACAATCCAATACTTCCAAGGCACAGTGTGACTTCTCTGGATTGCAAGCAGTTGTCTTGTCCAGAGTCTGAAGATGCAGTGGCTTAATTCTTCCTGTCTATGCTTCTCTAGAAGCCTATTTCTGTCTCCCATGTAATTCTCCCAACCTCCTACCCTGCTAGCTCCTACTCTCCCTTTTAAGGAGCTTTTTTAGTTATTGTTTTCCCTGGGAAGCCTTCAGTGATCAAAACAAAACTAACAGAATGAATGGATAAAGCCACAGCCTGAGAAAAAACCCATTGCCTGAAACCTCTGCAAAGAAACTATTCAGGAAATACTTACAAGTGAAGAATACATGACAGAAGTAAGAATTTATGCAAGTGACTATAAGTATATGGGAACAACAACTTCCAGCTCTTGAAACCTAGCAGTGAGGAATTAATAATTGGCCATTAGATTTACGCACTGATTTGAAGGGGTTAAATTCCCAGGCTGCCTTTTCAGAGCAGGGTGGGGCATTGGGGAAGTCAGAGAGAGAAAAAAAAAGCAGCACCTGAATGCCCCGGGAAGGACCAGCAAAACCTTCTGTCAAGCTCCCCTTCCTCTCCTATGCTACAAATACTCCCCAGCTGAGGGTCTCCCGGTGTCCACCGGCAGCTGCAGCCCTCGGCCTCACACACCTGTGTGCAGGGTGACCCACACGAGCAGCCTTTCCCACACCAGGAAACGAGTGCCACTTCCCGGTCCTGCTCACCTCTCCCCACAGCCACCCTTCCCCACTGGTGTGACAGCGCCTGGCATGACCAGTGGCTGGGGCCTGAGGGCAGGGACATGGGCATCCTACCCATTTCAGAGTGGGCATCCTGGAACACATCCTTTGCGGGGCCGGGTGCCGGGAGTGGGCCCCTCTCCAGCCCCTGGTACAGCACACACAAGGTAAGAGCCTGCTGTGCAGCACCATGCTGGGGTCCAGGAACGAGTGGGCTCAGGGAGAGTGGGATAATCATTTCAGCTTCTCTGCACTGTCCTCCGAAGAGCCCCCTTCCAGCGCCCATTTGCTCCCTCTTCACCCTGTTGCCACCCTGGCTTCCCCCTCCAAGCAGTCCTTTCTGAGTAGGAACTGGGCAGAGAGCTGTGCTGTTCTGTGCCAGAGCATCGCTGGTTTTTGTCATCGGTGTTTCTGTCGCTGTCAGTGCTGACAATGTATTTGGGCAACTGCAAAGGAGAGATTGAAGCTGCCCCTGAGAACTAGCAAGTCGTAGCATCTGCTAACAATAAAAATGAATTGGAGGTTGATTAAACCCTTTACCTTTTCCCTGCTTTTTGCTTCACAAACTAGGAGGCATTGGAGGATACTCAACATTCTTGTTTTTCACTGTGTAAGAAGCAAAACACTTTTTTACAATGCAAAGTATTGGTATAAATTGTGCATAAAATGGCTTGCAACTAACTGCTCTCCTTTCACTGCAAGCAGCCCAGTAGCGGGTCATAACCTGGGGAAGGTTTCTTTCTGAGGAAGGAACTTTCCCCTCTGGATTCTCCATTTGCTACTGGGTTGATATCCAGATGGCAGGAGGCATTTCTCAGCCCCATGTTCTCAGATGGAAGGAAAACTGAATTCCTGTGCTCGTGTCCCCAGAGCAGGAGGACTCCTGGCTGATGGCTGGTGGTGGTGCTTCCCAGGACCAGAGCTGGGATCTTTTATGGGAGACAAGAGTGTGGAGCCAAGGGTTACTGTGGGTTTGGGAGTTAGGGCCCCCAGACTGGGAGTGCTTGCAGAGCTGCCAGAGGAAGGCAGCAATAGGGGACTCCCTTGGCATGGGTACACCCACCTGCACGTCGCGGTGGGGTTATCGGTTTTCTTGCAAAACATCCCAGCCTTGCTCCTGTACTTCTTGGGGTGGTTGTGTGAGGATTGCTGTGTTTTAAGCCTGGTAGTTTTCTGGGAAGACCTGAATAATTTTTTAGTGTTGTTTGGGTATCAGCAGGTGAGACTGGTTTTCTGTGCTTCCATTTACTTGTAGAGTTGAGGTTTTGGAGCAGGTAATGGGTAACCATGGGTCATGTGTTGCTGCCAACCTTAATTTTCCCAGTAGTTAAATTCTTCTGTGCACCCCCATTTTCACATTTTACATTTTTTGAAATATCAGAAACCATTTCCTCCCTCCATTCCCAGCTATCCTGGCTGTGATTCAGTGGATCAGCGCAGTTTCAGGTCTTCACACAGGGGCTCTTTCTCTTCCCCTTTTTTTGAGGCCTTTTCATCCTCTTGGTTTGGTTTGAAGAGGAGCTCTTTGTTTTCTTCCTCTACAAGAGACCATAACTGCACCAGCTCTCATCTGCCTGGAAACATCCCAGGAAAGCTGAGGTGAATTGCTTTCAGGGGGCGGCGGGGATATTTTTCAGCCCCTTCAGCCCCACGAACCATCATGAGGTGAAAGAGTGAGATCCCCTTTCAAGAGCCCCTAGACATGAGGGGCTCAGCATGGCTTCCAGTCACAGCTGCCTAGTGCCACGTGGGCATCAGAGACATTCACGTGGGATCAGCAGATCTGACACATGCATTAGGGAAATCTGTGGCACTAGAGTAAGCCTTAAACAGTGCCTGTAAACACACAGCTCCCTGGAAGAAGTTAAAGTGCCTGTGTCCATCTGGTTGTGTAGTGTAATACTTCCTTGTGCCGGCATTACATTTCTTTGTTTTTTTTTTAATTAGGGTTATTCTCCTGCCAGGTCCCTAATCAGGCTAATTGGTGCTGGCTGTTGGCATGAGGGTAGCAGAGGGAATGCACCATTGTGGAAAAAAAGGGTAGAGGTAGGACTTCTCCTTGGCATCAGCATGGATGTAGCTTGGTTGATGCTGCTCGAGGAACTGCACCTCTGAAATCTGCAACACAGGATCCTGTGCTCCCACAGCCTTCCCTTTCTCAGCCCTGCATTGTTCATCAGGGGACATGGGTGTCTTTAACGATGCAGTAAAATCTGATGAAATATGTACTCAGTTACCTCAAGTATTTCCTGACAAACTAATATTATTTGTAGTCTTTTTGGGTCTGCTGAAGTAATGAACATAAGAAGCCACCACATGTGAATTCGGTCTGCTTAATAGAAAGTGTATGTAATTGCTTTAGTTTAATCCTTTTTTATTTCCCTCAGCACTTCTCAAAGGTTGTTTATTTATTTCCAATATTGTTGTTTATGGACAAAAACATTTTGCAAGATCAGTTGAGGTTATTAACTACAATATTGATCTTGGTTTGACTTTGTATCAGAGAAGGAGAAAAGAGCTGGGTGGCAATAGTCAATGAAAGCTTGGATGTAATACTTCTTCCATAACTCAGTAGTTCACATGGCTGTTGTGTGTAGTCACTGTGCGTAGTTGTTCAGCTGCAGAAGCTGAGATGGAAATTCATTTCACTTCTGCTTCTTTTTCCTCCTTTGCCTGTCTCTTAAAAACTTGGAGTTATTACTGGCTGCCCAGACATTCACCTCAAGAAATTGTTTTATTTCGTGGGTTGTGGCAATAAATCATTTTGGCTCTATATTTGAGGTTTAAAATGTTGACAGCTCCTTCAGATGGATCCGTGGCCTCTTGTCCCATGACAATATATCACAGCTTGTCACAGGCCATACATGCAGGTGGTGAGTATGTGCAGCCAGGAAACCTGATCCTTCATGCACTCTAATCAGCAGGCAGTGGTGACTGCTATCAGGTGCAATGAGAAATCCCACGGATTAAACACCTCGTTGTGAGGTCTTTCTACGCTGCCTTCTATCGTATACATGAAAACTAGATTTCGTGTGAAGTGCCACAATTAGGGTCTTTAGCTCATTCTGTTCAAGGAGAAAGTCTTCAGTGCTTCAACTCACCCCACCTTGCTAAGGGCTTGATGTCTTGTGCCACTGAGCCTCAGCAACCAGAGGGCATGGTTTGGTCCCGGTTTCTTCCAGTGGCAGCACAGTCCCTGCTGGTACTTCTGCTGCCATGGGGGCTGCTGCCCCTGTGCTGTGAGAGACCCTGTGCAGGAAGGCAGGGAGCTGCCACCATGGAGAGGAAGATTATTTCTCCATTTCCCTTGGCTGAGGAAGCACCCCAGAAACAGTGAGGGTTTCTTCAGCTGGCACTGCCACCAGAGAAAACAGTTGTCATGCATGGCACATCCTACAAGCATTCACCAGGATATTTTAGGCACTTAAACAATGAAACTTCCAACCATGCTTTTCAATCAGGGAAAGCTCTAGAGCAAGCCAAGGTGCCCAGGTAAGCACAAGTGGGAGCCAAAAAGGCTGTATGGCCACAGTGCACATGAGTTTCAACCAGGGCAGCTTTCCTCTGCAAGAAGAAACCACTAGATATTATCAGGCTATTAAAGGTGAAGGCAAACCCTCCTGATTTTTTCCACTTCAAGTGTTTTGTAGGGTTTTTTTAATGCCATTGTCTCAGTCTCTGTAGGGTATCTCATGCTGCAGTCTGCTCCCTGATGGACTGCAGATGTTGACTGTTTCAAGTTAATCAGTAAACCAGTCCCTGAGCATGGGGAGAGTAGAGACAAACATGTCCTCACCCAGCTCTCTGCTGCTGTACTCATCTATGAAGACTATGGTGAAAAGTTTTTCCTCTTCCACGCAGCTCATTATTCTAAAACTGTTCACTGAAAGCAAACAAAGGTATCAAAACACTGCCTCTGTTTCATCATGTTGTTCTTTACCTGTCAGATTTCAGAGCGCATAGTTTCATGGGAGAAAATGCATACTGTTTCCTTAGGTGGGAAATGTATGTTGTTTTCAGCCCTTATAAATCAAAAGTTAGGAAGAGGACTTTCTTCAGCCTTTCAAATACACCTTTTTTGAATCAGTCATAAGGAATCCAAAAGTCAAAGCTTACAGTGAAGAAGCACGGCAAACAGTTGTTGCCAGCGCCAACACATGCTCTTCTGGTGTTGTTTTGCTGTCGGGAATCCATCAGCATTTCCATGGCTTAGTCCCTATTTAATTAAGCTCTGCTAGAAAAGGATGTGTAGCTTTGCGTCGTAAATGCAGGACTGTCAGCTGGGCCAGCTTTGCACCCAAGCTTTCAGGCTCTGCCAGAGCTGTGGGTCTGATCTGCTAGGGGTTGTGCTCTGATTAGCTTTAGTGTGAGTGAGAAGCTGACATGAGAAAGCAAAATAAAGCACTGGTTAGAAAGGATCACCCATATCTTTTTTACAACATCATACATCCATTCTGCCTTACCAAACATCAGCTGTCCCTGCAGATGTAAAGATCACAACATGTCTGGTGTGAAATGAGCACACAGCTTGTATAAGCTGCAGCCTCCAGGTTAAAGAAAGATCAGCTGCTGCATGGGAACTTATTCATTACTCAAAGGTAAGGGATATAAGTACAGGAGAGCCTTACCCCTTGCCTGTCTCCTTGCACAGTACCATAAGCACGTTTGTATCATTGCAACTCTCAGATTCCTTAGGGAAATGTAGCTTTTTTCCTTCAATCACTGCAAGCAGAGTGGGAGCAAGCCATGGAGCTGTTTATACCTCTGAATACCGAGGAGGCAGGGGATGGGGCAGCAGGTCTGGAACAGATGCTCTGGGTGGAAAAGTAGCCCAAAGACTGGAGGTAGCATGCAGGTTTCCGAGCCAGCCTGAGGAGTGACCTGCTTATCTGGTTTCCACCAGGCACTCCCAGAAGGTCCCAGAACAGCCTAATTTCCTAGTGCTGTGTTATTGTTATCTATCACCCTGCTTGCGTTTCTCCTACCAAGGCTGGAAGGAGTCAGGTGCCTGTGACAGTTTTCCCCCAAAGCCCAGCATGGTGCTGGGCTGCAGATACAGCAAACCAACTCAGCTCCACGTTTTGAGCATGGGGCACACAGACCCAAAGCAAATGCTGTTGATGGGAGAGCTTATCCTCCATCTGTCCTGGACACTTCAATCTCTTCAGCATTGCTGGCAGAGCTGCTTGAATGAGTCCTTCCTAGCCTGACAGCCAACAGAGGCTGGTGAGCAAAGCCCTTTTATTTAGGGTGACTCACAGTTCATTTTGACTGAAGCAGTCTTGGTGGCTCGTCCTGGACACCTCAGCCAGGACATTGGAAACAACTGCCCTCGCAGGTCTGGGGCCGTGCTGAGCACCAGATATAGCTCTGCCGAGTGCCTGTTCCCTGATTCTCAATGGGCTATTTTTCCCTAATCTCAGACCGTTTTCCGTGCTTCCCCTCCCAATGGCTGCTATGGTAAAATGAGTTTTCAGATTTTCTGAGGGCATTAAAGAACATGTGCATTTGATTTTTTTTTTTTAATGATTAAGGTGACAGTGAGTTAAACAGGAGCTTCATAATTATGCTAATCTCTTTTAAGAGGTTTGAGAATGTTAATTTGGAAATTTCTAGGCAATAAGGAACATTGCAATTCTTGTCATTTGTCAGAAAGTGGGGTGCAGAAGACAAATGCAAGGAAACTTGAGTCACAAGTTATACATATCCTAGCTAGTACTGAAATTAGTTTGCTTTGCACTGCTTCAGAATGGTATTTTACAGAAAGATTGGGGGCATAGTGCAGACTCTGTCCGATATCCAGCCCAGCCACTGACTACAGGGCTTAAAACATAGGCACAGTGATCCAGAGCAGCAGAATCAGATTTAGTCTGAAGCCAGCAGAACAGGGTGAATGCTCCTCTTCCCCTAGTCAGCACTGACTAGGAAATATCAGGCATGGGACAAGTCTGAATCCCTACCCTGCTTTCGAGGTGTCTGGCTCAGTGCAGCGCTTTACCCTCCCTGCCCCAACTTCTGGACTACTCTGCAAATAATGGAATTTAAATTAAATTGTCTGTGGCTACTGTGTTGATTTTGGTGTCTCACAGCCTTGCCTGGGAGTTGCAAGGTGATGTCGGGTGAAGGTCTGGCTGCTCAGGCAAACACCTGTCTGCTACTGAGATTTCATGAGGTTGCTGTGTGGATATAGGACATTGCTGCCACCCAAAGAGGTGGTGTTGCTCCCGTCTTGAATCTGTGCTTCTGCTGCTTTGTTTGCCCTAGCGGTCATTTGACTCCTTGATGAGGCAGTTTGTCTGGCTAACTCAATAAGAAAATACTCACTGATATAATTTTTAAAATAAAAGTTGCCTTTCTCACAGAATCTCGCCTATGACACTGTGACCCCTTACGATTTTGTGACCCAAAGAAGACTTTATTGCTCTTTGAAGCTGAAGTATGATCTTTCTCTTCCTATGCTCTTGAAGTCTGCTTTGGGCATCAAAAAAAAGATGTCTGAATCTTATCCTTGCATGTCTCCAACAGTCTGCTGGGTCTGATTAACTCCTGTTCGAAGGAATCAAAATAATCCAAATGACTCAAGTAGAAATTTGACAAAACTCGAAAACCAAGGCTTTAGAAAGATGAGTAAACAGCAGACTGTGCACTTCAGTCATAAGGGAGATGAGGACCTTTGGCTAACCTAGTAACTGGAGGCTGCAATTATTCCATTTGAAGTTTTGGTGACATGTATAAACTGTTACACTCATGTTTATAATGTCACCACAGATTGTCCCAGAAGAATGGCATTCGTTAATGTGAACAGTTGGGAGATACGCTTTCCATTCTGTGACTAATCTGGACTTTGAAACGTACTGCCAGCAGCTTCAAAAGACAGCCAGTTGGTGTGCGAATCAATGCCAGGCCTGGAGCAGAGATCTTAAGAAATGTGGCAGTGATATTTGCAGAGTATGCTCAAGAGTAAATAGTCAATATCAAACCAAACAGATGTGTACTGCTTAAACTGAGGTTGTACCAGTATAACTGCATTCTCCTCCATGATGTCCACGGTTGATTTACATCATCTAGGCTAGAAGCTTTGGCCTTGTTTGGTGATATGAACTGGTTAGCATATAATGGGGAAACGAAGAGAAATTATGGAACTGTAATAGAGGCAAATCACAGGATTGTTGGAGTTTAACTCTTGGATGAGGCACATAGTGACTCTCTGGCTATATTCCCCTTCATATCCTGCTGTGTTCTTCAGAAACAACCCTGTGATGCAGAGGCCTATGGTGAATGCAAGGTCTGGACCATGATGAGTGCAAGGTTTGGAGGAAACCCCTCCATGTGTAGAAGCAATGACTCACAGCAAAGCAAATGCTGGCTCCTTGGACATGGCTTCTTCATGCTGGCTGAGGCGAAGTAGTAACATAGAAGTACATCTCCTTTTGTGGGCAAGCCTAGCTCTTGCTGACATTTAATCCCCTAGAACCAAATCAGCTTCATGGGAGCTAAAATCTCCACCAGAGTCTTAGATAACATGTCCAATGACTTAACTGTCATCCTGCTCAAAACAAAGTCATTTTGCCAGCTGATATGGATTGCACTTGAAGCCTTGTTCTTCAGCAGCCAAGGATATCTTCACTGGAAAGAGGTTCCTGTGAAAAACAACCAAAATATGGGTTATGCGCACATAGGCAGACTTGTACCTGGATAATTAACTCCCAGTTAAAACCTACTTAAAGTTTTTGGGGCTCCAGCTTGGGCGTAAATGGATTGTGACTCCATTTACTTGGTTTTATGACTCTAACCTACTATTTCTTAATGTTTCTCTTCCATTTTTGTGGGGGTTTTGGGTTTGGTTGTTTTTTTTTCTGCTTTGGAATTGTGGCAAGGTTCTTGTATTTATTGACTTCTAATGGCATTAATCTCTTTGCTTTGTTTCTCTCTCTTTCAGTGACAATCTTTTGCTCCCTGCAGTGACTAAAGCACCATGAACATTATCATTCAGTGTCTTGTTATGCAGCAATGACTCGGTCATCATGTCAAGATGATGGAGAGCAAAGCTTGTAGTGTCTGCAGAAGCTTCAGTCAAACAAATAATAGCAGCTTTCATCTGATCAAGACTCTAGCTCCATCTCTTGACTATTGTACTGGTTTTGGCTGTAGTTAATTTTCTTTATAGTAGCTTGTATGGTGCTATGTTTTGGATTTGTGATGAAAACAGTGTTGATACCATGGGGATGCTTTAGTTATTGCTGAACAGTGCTTGCACAGTGTTAAGGTGTTTTCTGCTTCTCACAGCACCCTACCAGCGAGTAGGCTGGGGGTGCACAAGAGGTTGGGAGGGGACACAGCTGGGACAGCTGACCCCAACTGACCAAGGGGATATCCCACACCATATGATGTCATGCTCAGCATATAAAGCTGGGGGAAGAAGAAGGAAGGGGGGGACATTCAGAGTGATGGTGTTTGTCTTCCCAAGTAACCATTACGCGTGATGGAGCCCTGCTTTCCTGGTAATGGCTGAACACCTGCCTGCTGATGGGAGGTAGTGAATGAATTCCTTGTTTTGCTTTGCTTGCATGCATGGCTTTTGCTTTACCTATTAAACTGTCTTTATCTCAAAACCAACAAGTTTTCTCACTTTTACCCTTCTGATTCTCTCCCCCATCTTGTTGGGGAGGAGTGAGCGAGTGGCTGTGTGCGACTGAGCTGCTGGCTGGAGTTAAACCACAACGACTACAGATCAGAGGCTACTAGGAAAACTAAAAAGCAATGAGTGGTTTACAAAAGCATAGAGATGATAGCATCTGCCTCAGGAAAAGGGTGCTCAGTTCTCCTTCATGTTTTTAATTCCTGAAAGGGAGTAGACAGAATTTATCTTCATGGCCTCATCTCCATAGTAATCCGTGTCAAGAAGAAACTTTCTAACTATTATATCCTATACTAACGCTAAAATACCGGAAACAAAGACACACAGTTCTATATGGGACAATACACATAAGGTACAGTTGCTAAAAGAGCAATAATACTCAAAACTGGGGAAAAAACCTGCCACCTTGTTATCTCTTTAAGTGCGACAGAGAATATGAAAAGGTGATAAAGGTACCTAGAAGGGATCATCCAGCTAAACTGATTTCTGTTTTCTGCAACAGAAGGCAACTATGTAGTAGATGTTTTCAATTCTTGTGAACTAGACACCTACTCCTTATGTCAACACTCACTATGAACTAGAAAATGGTAACTAATACTTTAAACCAGGTTACAGTTTGTAGTAAAAGATCAAAATGCACAACTGTAATGTGTCACAGGGAGACAGCTGGGAAAACATGAGCCCGTTGCCTGTATCTCAGGCCCCTGCAAGAAATTTGCATATGAGATCATTTCTTTAAAGAGCTTATTTGTTATCCCCAGATTTGCATCTTAAAGTTTTGACCAGAAGCATCTGCAAATTAAATGCATCCAGTTGTGTGTTTGTGTGTGTATGCACCCACATACATACATGTGAATATTTTAGAGATTGCAAGACCTCCTGTTTTTAAATCATCACTGATAATCTAGCAGTTGTTTATATTTAAATGAATAATGTTGCTAACCAGAAGGTTCTGCCCTCTGGAGTCCAGTCATTTTTTTTGCATTAGGAGCTATCTGTAAATGATTAGCACTCTGTGGAAATGAAACCAGGAGAGCCAAGCGCGTGAGGTGCAGGAAAGAAAGTAAGGAACTGATGGACAGCACCCCTCCTCTATAGGAACAGCAGACTGGAAGGGCCTTTGGGCTGCCCATTCCCCTACCATAAAATCAAGTAATTCTTTTAACAGATGGATCAAACTTCATTTTAAATGCAGTCAGATCCTTTCTTTTTGCCCTCCTCTGTTGCTACTCCTGTTAGAAACTGTTTTGAAATGCCACTGGCTTGGAAGTGTCCTCATTGCCAGCCTACGTTTACCCCTGTTCTGCACGTGTGATACTGGGGATTCAACAACTGAGCATGTTCACTCGGGCTGTGATGTGGAGAAGTATTTTCTGTGTACATCAAAGGAAGGGTTAGTTATAGCTAACAGAGGATTAATTGAGACAGGATGAGAGACAAGCCTGCCTTTGTTGGAAAGTGATGCTGGAGAGGTGCGTGCTGGAAAAGGCATATCATTCCCCTGCTCCTCTCAGCTGGTAAAGAGACTTTTCTGTAAAAGTTCTTTTTCAGATTTGGTAAATAATGTATTAAGCTGGCTGCATTGCTGTCAGGGTTTTGTATATCTGATTTAAGTGGAATTAGAAATAGCTCATTCGTACTCCAGCAAGGCTTGTACTACAATAACAAAACGGAATGAGATAGCTATGCTTGGTTTGGAGGCATGTTTGTGCGTACATGTGAAATGAGCCATCTTTTCAGCAGTACTCTCTGCCTTGTCCTGCAACCTGAGGTAACACTTAATAGCGCTGTTTACTCAGTTGTTCAGATAGCTCCCTTTTGAGCTGGCCTGTCTTTCTGAGCACAGGCAGCACTAGCTCCATCTCACAGGGCTTGAACTGGTACACTCCAGCTCCCCATGAGCCTTGTGTCCCCTCCTCGGCTCTTGATTTAGGGCTTCAGGGAGCCACTTGAAGCAGGGAGAGGAGCAGCGTAGCCTCTCAATGTGAGCCAGGCTGTAGCTTCTGGGAATTAATATACCCAGGCGTTGAGTGGTCTGGCTTGAACCTTACCGCATACACCAGGAACTAGACAGGGTCAAACAGGAACACCCAGAAAGCCTGCTCCTGGGCAGCAATAGAGGAGTATCCCCAAGCCAACTGGCCATTTTGTGGGAGAAGGTGGTCAGGCAATGCTGGCTTGCCTCCTTGTTTCTCCTGAGGGACCTGGAAACTGGCAAAAGTTTATAAACCTATTCTTGCTTTTCCTGGTATCTAATTTCTATAGTTGCCATGGAGATGTTATGTAATGGTCCTTGAGAAAATCTTTCTATTAAGATGTTATCAACAATGATTGAAATTTTTAGAGCCTCTGTTATACAGTCAAGGGAGAGGTTTTTATTTGCAGTCTAACAGGCAGTATTAAAAACATGAAATGGTCTTTGACTATGCAGCAAAGTATCCCAGGCTATTCACCTGAGGAACAGTGTAAAAATCCATTCTGCCCCTTCCTCATTCTCACATTTATTTCTAATTTTGAAATTTGTTTCCTGAGAATAAGAAATTGAAATTTAGGAGTTGGGAGGCTTGGTTGTAACTCTCCAAAAAAGAAAAAAAATTACTACTCGTAATGCTTATTAACATTATAGTGGATGGATATGTTTGTATATAACCTTAGTGAGCATAGTGAAAGTTACTTTAGTATATTTCACAATTCGTATTCTTCATCTCAGGTTGTTATCCATTATGGACATTAAGTAATCAGACTGAGGAATATAAATAAGATCTCATGAAAATGATTAAAGCATGGAGATGAGTAGAAGGGTCCCACTTCTGTAGTTGCTTTGTCCTTTCAAGTTCCCACAACTTTTGATAACTTACCAGGCCCTCCTTCCTGCCGTTACAGTTTGTCTCTTTTCTGGAAAAAAGATATATTTTAAATTTGTGAGGTAATGAAAGGTGAAACCTAGTGAAGGCAAGGTACTGTAATATTCATGAGATAGGAACCTTATCTACTGTGGTCTGGAATACAGCCTGGCGACCTGTATAAAACCTACAAACTCTCTTGTCTCCACTCAAATTTATCCTGACTTAGTTACCAAGTTCTCCTCTCTCCTTCTGTTCCTAACAAAAATTGTGCCAAATGTTTTAAATCTCTCCTTCTTGTATATTGAACAATGTCCTTTTTCTTTTATGTCACAACGAACAAATCAAATGTATTTTCATTACATGTTCCAACACTGCTAATTGCCCTTTTACTCTTATTTCAGGTCTCTCTCAGTACTTCATATGGGCCTGAACCCATGTATGAGTATATGAATTGCACTACGAAAAACATTGAAACAAGGACCTTGTTTTCTTTATACATCTGTAAAGCACCGAGTACAGCCAGAACTCTGTGAATAATAATAGCTAAATGATAAGCCTGTCCTAATTCCACATGGTGGCTCTTTGAAAAATATGTTTTTTGTTAAGGACTCTGAATTGCCCTTGCTTCAGAGTTAACTCAGAATTGGAACTTTAGGAGGCATTTCTCCCCCTTTTTTTAATAAGATCCATTGAGATCTTACAAAATCCTAATTACTGGAAACGATGTGTAGTTCTTGAAGCCATATATGTCATTACATTTGTTGGGAAGACCTTTAGATCACAAATAAATGCAGAAATAAAGAAAAATAGGAGGAACAGTTTAACTAGCCTTGATGAGTGAGCTGACAACACACATTTGAAATCTTTTTTTTCTGCTCATCAGTTCAATTTATAGACATAGCAAGTTTCCATAAATAAAGGCCGTATACCTTTTAGTCAATGAAAATTAAGTTAAACTTTCTAAGTTTTCATTTCACAGGCCTGGCAACTGCAGTTTAATGTGCATTAGGAAAACATACATATGATATGGATAAATTGCATCTCAGTGTATAACTGAGTCTCCAATGCAGATTTTAGTCTGCAAGGGATAAATTTATTAGAATTAGTGCCAAAGATTTAGATTTCAGCCTGGCTTTCATTTGCCATAAACCCCTTACTTTGACAACAAAAAGAGACCTTGCATGTAAAATGCCTTTTAAAACACTGCCAGAATGATGTGAAAAGGTGTTAGGGTAAATAAGCATCAGGTCCTGCATGAGTGTTTGAAGCAGGACTGTATGCAGCAATATGCCGTACTGCTGCTCATTTATTTTGAATAGCAATATGTTGCCACGCCACTTGGCAAATGGATGCCTCCTGACTGATCCTTCAAACCTCCCTTCCCCACAGCTGGGGTTGTGCAAGAGCCTCACACGACTTGGACGGGAGATGCCAGGCTACTGCTGAGGGTGCCTTGCTCTAGACGAATTTGCCGCTTCTCAAACACTTTCCCCCTGGCAGCCCCCTGTACAGTCACATCCCCTTGGCCACTGTCACCACTGGCAAAATGTGCAGGGTCACCATTTCAAAACCCTTGCTGTGGCTTGTGAATTTTAATCTGCCTTCAGTGTTAAACATTGGCAGGTGGCTTATAAAACATAATGCTAATGGGGTATATTTTGGGAGGGTTATTTCAAACCTGGAACAGTGCCTTGCCAGCCTCACAAATAGTTGTTTTAATGCAAATGAGGCAGTGAGATAATGAGGGGCCAGGGGAAGTCATTCCTCAAGCCAGCTCTGCCACCAAGTAAAATGGCGGCAGATCCACAGCCTCAGCCCATGGTCTGTGTGCTCGGGGACTGTGTAGAAAGGACTGCAAAGCCAGCAAGTGACTTTCATGGCTTGTTCCAAACCATATTGAGGTGAAGGAAATAAAATTTCTGTGATTTTTTTTACTTTCTGCAAAACTTAAGGGCAGGATGTTTCTGTGACAAGCTTCACACATTTGGAAGCACTGGAAGAATGCGTCAACAGTTTGAAATCTGCGGTCCGACAAAGTGGCCTGTACATTCAGACAGATGTTTTGGTGATGAAGGGACTTGCATTTTATGCCAACAGTTTTGAATATTTAAGGATTTTTCCTGTAGAACTCCTTAGTTGACTGAAGTAGCACCATGGCTCTGAAGTTGTCTCTGCAACTGAATTCCCTCATGGAGGTTTGTCTCAAGACTTGTGTGTGGGAAGCCCTGCAGTGCTGCGGATGATATCACAACTGGATATCACAACTGGAAACTCTGTGTTCAGAGAATATCATGTTTATTACTTATAAAACTGGCTGTTTCACCAGTTCTCTAGTCTCTAAAGGATGCTGAATGGCAGACACAGCACAAATAATGAAACCTTTTACATGAGAAGATAGAAACAGAAGGGTTCTGGTGGCCTTCAGGGCAATACAGCAACCATTTTAGTTTGATAGGGTGATCTATCTTCTGTCACAGGTCATCTTTCATTCATGCATGGTTTTACTAGCCTGAGATATGGTATCCTATTTTTTCTCTCCTGCTTTGAGCACTGCTGTGTATAATAGCTCTTGTGCATTAGAAAATGCCTGCTGATTTAAGATGCACTCTGATTTGTGAAACTTGCAATCCAGTTTTTGTCTTTACTGCATTTTTGTTCCCTGTTGTTTTCTTCATTAGCATGTCTGAGTATGAACCTGTACAAGACTGTTTTGCCATGCTATAGCTGCATGGCGTTACTGTACTTTCATCTCATCTCCCTGAACAGATCCATGTGATATTTGACCTCCTTAGGGTATCGTATGCTGCTTTTAGTCTTTAGGGGTGTGTCCAGCCCTGAGTTTGGAAGTATGGTGCTATCACCATATTAACCAGAGCTCATTAACGCACGTCGGTCTGGACCAGGCAGCACAGTATATATGCCAACAGCAATGCTCAGGTGAAACATGTGGTCATTATGATAAAATGGCCTTAACAATGAGGGTAAGTTTTGAGCCCAGACTGCCACTATGAAAAACACACACTGTTTTTCCTGTAGCTTATGTGCAGACACACGAAGTTGCCTAAGTAAGTTAGACAGAAGGGAGTGTCACCTCAGCAGCTTTGCATGTGTTTGCCAGGACTCTGAGAGCACACACAGCCCTGCCCTTCCCTGCCCACCCCCGGGCCTCCCCCACCCTACCCACGGCCCAGGACCCCATTTCAGCCCCCTGGGGCCATCAGTCTCTACTCCAGCAACACTGCAGGAGGACGCATCTCCAGCTCCCCACAGCCTTGCCATGCCCAGCCATGGGCCCCACTAAGCCAGGCCCACTCAGGGGTCCATGTACCGGCCCAGCCTTGGCCTGTCCCCATCTCCAGGGAGGTGCCCGATGCCTGGGGCTGGGGCTGCCCCGGTGCCCCCAGCTGCCCTCCCCCTGGTTGGGTGGGGATAGGCCCAGTCTACCAGGTCCTTCCCTGCTTCCGTGGAGAACCCCTGACACCATCGGCCCTGGGAGATGTCAGTGGCAATGCTGAGGCAAATACTGATCTTGGTATTTCACAGGGAGTTACTGAGACATCGGTCACACATGTCTCAGTATTTCCCACAAAATGAGAAGAAGCCCCAAGTTTTTGAGCTTCTTTCTGTTCCTGGCAGTTTCTGTAACCTGTAAGAAGAGCAATGGCTTTTGGGAGATGGTTCCTGTTCAGACACAGGGTAGTCATCATGTTAGAAATCTTGTGCATCCCACAATGATGTCTGAGCCAAGCTTGCAGGTACCTGAGGAAGCAACCACCATGGTACAAAAGCAGTCAGTTCTGGAGAGGACAACAGTGATGCAGGAAGACTTCCTCCTGGAGTCCCTATCCATGCACTGGGTAAAGCCATGAAAGGGGCATTCAATTCACAATCTCTGGAGGCAGGTACTCAGGTCATCATCAGTACCCATACATGGATCTGATTTTGCACATTATTTCGGATGACAGATGAAACGCATAGCCTCACCCTCTGCCCACCAGCTGCATGCAAGTTTTACTCAGGAGCTGGAAGACGACCCTCCTTTGGGCTGGCTTGAGACCTGCCATGTTTCCTCCCTGGGCTGCTGGTTTCCTCCTGAGTCCTGCACAGTGTCTGTGACCCCCCGGCTGAAAGCTGGGAGTAAGGAGCTGCAAGGGGTTATCCAGAGATGCAGCCATAAGGGCAGGACTGGCCACTGAAACAGAAAGAGCCACAGAGAGACTGGGTTCTCTGCTGGGAGTAGTGTGGATGTATTACAATTACTGATGTGAAAACAGTAAAATGATGAGGTAAATGATGTGGCAATTTCTGTTTTGTATTCCCTGCTGTCTCCTTTTTCTTAAACCCCTCATGATGAGGCTGACAAGGCCATTTCTCCACCCCCTCTCACAAGGGAGCATGTTGTCATTTAAAAAGAACAAGTCTTTGGGAGCAAGAAAACAATTTTGATTTAACTGCTGTTTTATTGAAGTTGCTGTGTGTGCAGGATGATGAGGGGAGTGCAATAATCAATCTGTGAAATGGTCGAACTTTGTGCAATATGTACTACCACCAGCATCAAAGCCTCAGGAAGGAAAGCCATCCCCTCTGCTCCTGTGGAGCCTGGGTGGGGACCATTTGACAGTATTTCCCCAGTGTGTAAGGAGGCTGCAAGGCTGCTCGTATCCCTGTAATCTCAGCAGAGAGGTCTGTGCTGAAGTGTGCTGAGATGTCTTGTCACAGACTCCCCACTGCTCCCAGTGTAGGGTGTTCCCAGAGTATGGAAAATACACCATGTGTGAGAGCCCAGGACGTGCTGCTGGAGCATCCATGGGGGGATACTGGGGTGGGGGGAAGAGGATGCAAGATGGGAAGGACCTCCAGTGGCCAGGCACCAGAGGGTATGGGCAAAACTCTTGAGTAATGCTTCTCATTGGATGCTTCTTGCACACAGACTGTGGCACTGGTGCTGTATTACTTAGCACAGAGGGTGTGTGAGCAAAGGCAGCCCTTTCACCTCCTGCATTCCCCTCTCTGCATCCCCTTGTACCTGTCAGTCACGTTTTGGTGACACCTGGCAGTCGGCCAAGTGTTCCACCCAGAGCGATTCTGTTGTCTGCATCTCCTTCCGAGTCTAAGCCACTACAGAAATGCATGGGCTGGAGACAGTTGGGTTCAGCTGTGTCTCTTAAATAAGAATATTATCATCCATTTGTAATAAGGCTGTTTTTTCTTCACACTTTTGGGGATGCTCTTTCCCGGTCTGGGAATTATCTAGCCACAATGATAATCCCCCTCTATTGTCATCTCCAAGGGCTTGCTGGACCACATATTGCCTCTTTATAAATGCTGAGGGGCAACAGTCTCTGTGGCTGGTAGGCACTGCCTGTTCATAGGTGCCCAGGGAACTTCTTGGAGAACAGTCATAAAAACTGAGGCTGTGAGCACTGAGTTGGACGTTGCTTTACAGCTTGCAAGCAATAGTTATGCTGGGTTATGTTACCATGACCTTGTTTATAAAAACTCACTGTTAGTATGTTTGTCTTTACAAGCTAATGGGGCTCCTCACAGCACTATAGCAGTGACCTTGAATGGGTTTTGAATACTCTTATGACAACATACAAAGTGTTACAACATTTTGAAAGTAGACAGGGAGCTCTACCATGTACCTGATATTTGAGCTTGGTGAAATGGCATGCTTTCCAAAATAATTAATTCTGCTTGAATGTTTTTAATTTCTCAGCTTCATAGAGAGTTTGCAAATCTTACAGAAAATTAGACAGGCTGATTAGAAAAGTATTTGATGAAATGACACAATACATTAAAGAAGCCGTCAGGAGACCTATGTTCCTGGCTGCCCTGTCAAACATTGGATATGTTAACACGTAAGATAATTGTGTTCCAATGTGAATGGTTCGATTGCTGTTGATTTTCCTTCTGGATTTTGTAATATAACAGGTCCTTTTTTTTGGAAAAGAAGAATACATGTGTGTAGTGTTCAACTGAGACCTGTCTAGTTTTTTTCTTTCATGAGATTTAAGAAGGTGTTCTACTGACAGACAGCAAAACCAACTCCTGCACTGGGATGCCCTTTCCATTCCCAGCTGTTTACTACTTAAGCCCTAGTCAACTGTGCAGAGATATTTTTTTAATCAGTTTACTCAGTGCAGCTTGAACTCAGTGACTGAAAAGTACAATAGTTTGTTTTTGATTGGGTTACAATGTGCTATCAGAAAACCGCTGTTATATTGTTCTTAAACTAATAAGTATTTTTGTATTTCTTTGTTTTGTGATCTTGCAGACTCAGCTCTTGGGAGTTTTACTCGCTGCTGCTTCAAATTTTCTGATTAGTGTCTCTTTGAATATACAGGTATAAAATTATTTGTCTTTATTCTGAGTTGTTTATATTTAGCAAGTAATTTATGTTACAATTTGTTTTTATGGTGAAGTTCAAAATACAAATTTTGTTGCATTTAATAAACAATCCCTCTCTTTAACTAGTGTCCTGCTGTAGCTGTTGGCAGTATGATAGCTCCCAACCTGTTCTGTGCTGTGATTCCCTTATGGGAACAGAATAAGAATTCGTAACTCCTTCTCCTCCTTGTAATGTGCCATAAGGAAATACCAGCTGTGACCTGCTTGTGGTCCTACTGGATGTCCTGTGAGCCTATCTCAGAGTGTCCAAATCTAAAACGGAATTGATCACAAGGTCTTAGGGGCTGCTTAATGGGGTGATTAATGTAATTAAATGCATAGAGAAATAAACTTCCTTTGCAATATTGGGCCCCAAAACAACTTTGACCAATTTACTTTTCCTTCTGCAATTAAGACAAAAACATCTGAGTAAATATTATTTTAAATCATAAAAGCAGTGGGAGGTGTTGACCTTACAACTATGGCAAAGTGTTGTAGGATGAGATTTATAAAATCCTTTCTGTATTAATAATTAGAATACATACTCAGTAGAAAGTTAAATAATTCATTATAATCTGTATCTCATAGACTTCATGGTATTTTTAGGTCTTCTAACAAAAGTTTTTAAAGTGCAGAAGACATTGTTGTGTAAGTTGTCCAGAAAAAGTATTTTTGCTGGCTTGTATTTTATGAGTTGTATATGTCTCATATAGAGCTACTTGCTTTTTCTGTAAAGGGTGAAACAGAAAGCTGTGGAATATGAAATCTTCTCTTCATAATGACCCATTTTATTAATGCTGGAAGGTTCTTCAATGATTCCCTTCTATTTTACGTATCTCTAGTTGGAGAATCCCATAGAAAGAAATCTGTTTAGCCAGAGATGGCAGGCAGGGTGAGATGACTGCTGCCTCTCCAATATGAGTTCCAACCCGCTGACAGTGACAGTACTAGGACAGTCTGTGTTTCAATGGAAAAACTCTTGCTGGTGAAGTGGAAATTCAGCCTAGCCCATAATAATGACGTTTTCAGACTTCATATCTTTTGTCTGCTGAGGGCACTGAGATTCCAAAGTGGATGCTTTGCCAGGGGATGTACTGAGGCATGCAGACAGACTTCAACTGACTTGTAATCATTAACATCATTTACTGGATTTGAACTAATGTCTGGATTTTTAAATGCTGTTTAGGAAAACCCAATAGCTCTGCATTGCCATTTGACACAGTTTCAACTGAAATTTTTATTTATCCTCTAAAATAGTTTTTTCTCCATTTAGCAACAATATCTTACAAATATGAATAATGACTTTCCCTACATCTCAACATTTATTGTCACACTCATATTAAATGGACAGGCCAAATTTTTTTGTTCTTTATCCCTTTTCCACCATGTAGTCAGTTATCCTCCCTCTCTTCCCTCTAGCTGGTTGTCAGCTGAAGAACAGCCCACCATTTGCAATATATTTCAGCTGGATTATAAACAGCCTCCACCTAAATACCATCCACACACATTACTGTGCAAAGAAGGCAGACATCTGGAGAAAGAAGGCTGTGGGGGAGCCGCTGAGCTCACCCTCCTGGGTTTGTCGTACATATTTTCAATCACACTGTTCCATCAAGAGTTATTCCTACAAGAATCTGGGGAGAAACTAGAGCTCAGGATTCGGTTAAGAACTTGTCCTATTTGGTTTTCAGCAGTAACTTGGATTCCTGATTTCACAATATTATTTAATATCCATTTCTCTTTTGGGCTTTGTTTGTTTGTTTGTTTATAAAAACGAAACATGCAAAATCCTGGATGTTACAGTGAATTGCTGGTCTGTGGCTCAGGGAAGTTTGATTTCCTTATGCTCCCTTTCTCCTTGGAGGGCTAAACTTCCTCCTAGGATTTAATCCCCTCAACGTGTTCCACAACATGAAGCTGCAATAATTAGTATGAGAGGAATGACTGAGACTATGGTGCATCACAGATGTTATTGTTTGGCCCATACTCTGTAGCATAGCCTACAGAGTAGAATGGGAGTATGAGGAAAATTGTTTACAACTTCCCTGGGGCTCTGCAGGGATGCTTCCAAAATCAAATGTCAAGTGATGGAAAAAAAATATATTTTACCACCATTTATACTATGATAGTCGTATCATTTGGTTTCCAACTTTTTTGACCCATGTGCAGAGAGGCTGGGGAGGAATCTGAGAAAGGAAATCATATGCTGCAGAACTAATGTGGTAAACATTGCATCCTTCCCAATCATGACACCTTCCTGATGGAGACTGCCTGGACTGTGTTTCAGAAGACCAGTGTGATCAAAGTCAAATTATCTTGTTATATACAGGTTCTTGCTGTACAGCCAGAGAGAAAACAATTACAACTTGTGTCAATGATACCTTCTCCATGTAACAAGAAGTGTTGATGAGGTATTACTTGAGTATATATTATACCTGTTGATACAGGTATAGCTGGTTTTCCTTCTGAAAATAATGCTTTACCTGAGATCTTCTTCTAAGGTCAAACAGGAGATTGTAGCCAGATCCCAAATTCTACCTAATTAATTTAGAATCTTCCCTACAGCAGATGTGAGTAAGTGCTGCCTTTTTCATTTTGGAATTGTATATCTGGCAAGGATATGTATCATGGAGCAGGAACACCAAGTTATCTGGTCCCCTTCTCCAGTTTGTTGCCACAGTTCTGATTCTGCCCCATCTCCTGCCTTTGAGTGTTTCCAGATTCACAGCACAACTGCCGAGCTTTGCTTTGAGAGAAAAACAGAGGTGTGCAGTGATAGCTAGGAAGCACTGGCTAGTAATCACTTAATATTTTTCAGGTTTATTCAGAGGTCTAATTTTTCAGTCATTTCCACCACAGCTAAGAAAGCACACGTCTGAAGCAGTACTGAGTTAACACAAAGCAGTGTGTCTGCACCAACAAGCGGAAAGTCATGTTTAAAAAGAAAACCTTGACGCACCTGGAATTTGAAGTCGACAGCCCCCTTAATTATTCCACTTTGTCAGACATAAGAATACAATGGAAGTCTTTCTTTTCATGCCTGTTCCTAATAATTAATTTTCTAGAAATGTGCTCATCTCCGACTGGCTTGCCAAACAGAGCCGAAGCCCTACTACACAAGCAAGCTATGGTGGTGTGGGATTACCCTTCTGGGGCTTGGAGAGGTGGGCAATTTCACAGCCTACGGATTTGCCCCTGTTGCCCTTGTCGCTCCACTGGGATGTGTATCTGTCATAGGTGAGATGGTTTGCCATTTCTTGCTTGGGTACATATTTTAATCGAATGCTTGTTTGTGACTAGAGGAATAATACCACAGGAACTGCAGCAGAAACACAAGGGGAAAATGTTAATGTTGTGGTTTGAAAAGAAAGTATTCATATAATTACATGAGCTGACAGTTTAACACAAACCCTCTACTTAACTCAGAGACTCTTCTAATATCTTTCTTTTTCCATAGTTTTATCTTTTGTGTCATTCTATGCTCTGCTAGTTCCTGCCAGTTGGCCACCCAGTGCTGTACCAGCATTGCCAGCTCTGCAAGCCCCCTAAGCAGGGGGCTGGCATCCTGCTGATTGCACAGGGCTGTGGTCTTATCTTGAGTACCTACAATGTGTTTTCTGTGTTACCGTCACACCAAGCGGTTTCTGCTGCCTGTCCCCTGTCCATCACCATGATTCATGTTGACGTGGGCAAACTTGCTTGATGCTCTGCAGTGTGAGACAAAAAGGGCCTAGAAATTTCCTTAAGTGTTTAGTTTAATTATGGACATTATCGAAGTTGTTAATTTGTTCCTTCATGTGCGGATTAATTGGACTTTAGCAGAAGTCCTATCCTTAGGACTCATTTGATATGATCTTACTCTTTACTTCATGTGTTTTTTTGTAATTAAGGTATTGACAGGTATGAGATGTCTGTTTCTTTGATAAAGAAACATACATTTTAAAATATGTTATCATGTTGCGCTAATGCAAAGCAGAGTGGACAGGGCAATATTGTACAGAGGCTGTGAACACAGGAATACAGGGTGCAGCTGTATAGCTTAATCGAGTCGCTTCATATCCACAGCTGAAACATCCAGGGCCAAGATATCACAACAGCTTTGCATACGCTGGAGCTCATTTGCTTGCTATTGACAAGTGATAACATTTCACAGTCTGTCTCCAGCTACCAGTTTCGTGCTTGGAAGTGACATTGCTGTGCAGGGATTCTGCATGGGAAGGTGGAAAAGATGAATTATCTTCCCGGTGGACTGCCTGGCTGTAGTGGAAGGAGGCAGCCAACCATATGTGGGTGCAGTTTAGCAAAGAGATAGTGGGGGAAGGAAACTGCAGGCAATTTACTGTAACCTTTAATGTTAAACTATTGCAGAATTTTGGAGAATGAGATATAAAGCCATAGTAGTTCACCATTGTAGGAAAGATTTCTCAAAGAAAGGAATGAGATATTACCTGAGATGAAAATGTAAATTAATATGACATATCCCAGTGTGATTTTGGTGGCAGTAGTTATATCTTTAACAATTGTAGACATTTCCAGATGTCTCTGAACATAAAGGGACATTGGCCAATCTAATTTGTTGCCAAAATTGAATAAAATGCAAATATAGAAAACTAGAAAGAAGTGAAAAGCAGTGGGAAGGGAAAAAATTCCATTGGTTATTAAACTGCTACAGAGAAGAGGTCACATTTAGGGTTGATTTTTATCTGGGCAGATAAAAATTCTTCTTCACCTTCGCAATATGCAAAGAAATGTTGCATCTGTTTCCTCCATTCTCCATTTCCCCTTACTTACAACAAATACCAAGAAACCATTTTCCTAGCTGTTATATCTTATGAAAATTCTCATCCACTTTTTTTTTTTTTTTAACTGGCCCAAAATCCTTATCCTGGACAACCCCAGAAAGCACTTTAGTGTCTTATATTCTGTTCCCATATATCAGCTGACAGTATCCATTTCATAGCCCAAACAATAGAGATATCTGAAATTTTATTTAGTCTAGCAAACGTTTCCTTAAGGAAGGGAAAGTAAAAATTATGCAGACAGCCAATTACAACAATAACTTCCCAGTAACACTTCCTACCACTAGATACTTTCCTGTCTTCTGAAATCAAAGCCAGAGAGAGAGACCATCCTTTTAATTTTAGAAGAGTTCATCATTTAGGGCAATGACAAACTGACCAAGACACGTGCATCATCTGCTAACAACTGGGCAAAGGATAGCTTAGGCAGCAGGTCTTCCAATTTAAAAGATCAAGAAATATTTTTCTCATTAAGTTGTGACCTCTTTTAGGTGGTGGAGGATGGACTTTGCACAGTCTAGCTGGCAGTTGTTTTGAGGTATTGTTGAATGCGTGTCTTTCAGAAGTCAATTTTTTAAATGAAGAAATAAAGCACTTGGTAACAAACTCCAAATGTGTATCTGAACCCTAAGTCCACCCTTCTGATAAGTATTTTTTTCCAAATTTGGTGTCAACACATCCCACATGGTAAGAGCTGACTCTCACTGACATTGGGTACTCAGCACCTATTGTGTACTGAGGGGAACTGTGCTTTGCAGTATGCCCAGTCATCTAGGGGATTCTCTGAAGATCTCCATCACTCTGGGTCTGCATGGAAAGTTTCCTTTGCTTGGAAACCAGGGTTTTGGAGGAGGATAAGGCAGACTGGAGTCTCTGCCCAGAATGGATTTGGGCTGTACCCATCATATATCTCCAGACCTCTGAGACGGGAAGCATCCTGGGTCTTAAAATAGATGGAGCCAACATCTATTACGCTCTGCTACCACATTTAACTGCATCCAACTGAATTTTGCACTTAACCCGGTATCAATTAAATAGTGAAAAGTTTGTGCCTCATTCTATTGAGCTGGGTACTTCTGATGGCTGGTTTTAGAAAGAATCCAGCACCACAGAGCATGAATTGGCATGACACCAGTAGATTTTAAATTTTTTTTTCTTGGAATTAAGCTACAAAGACTATATTTTGCTTCTTACACAGTGGAAGTATTTTTGTGTGTGGTTGCAATGATGCAAGCTCTACATCTGTTCAGGGTTTTAAATAGTTTGAGAAGACAGCAGTTGTTTTCTCCAAGAGGAGAATTTGGTAAATTTTTAATTTAAAAGTGGAGGAGTAATACATGTTTGATGTGATCATTAAAAAGCTTTTTATGCTTAAAAATTAAAAATCATGTTTTACATGTTGCTCAGGTAATTTTAGGCTGCTCTGGTTTTTAGCTCACTGCCTTGCTTTTGCCTGCAGAAATAACTTGGGGGTGGTGGAGGCACGAGGAGAGACCAGTGGTATCAGAGGTCATTTCTTCTGCATTTCTTCTGCAACTCTTCAGAGTTGTTTTACGATTAACTTGCTTAGACTGATATGGTGCTTTAGGAAAAAATTCCCAGATATTCCCGTAGAAATGGATTTCTCTCACTCACTGTAATGTAACATCTTTGTGGCCCAAGAACTTGGGATTTTGAGAACTCTGTTACTAATGAGGACTGGGAAACATTCACCAGACTATTCTTTAAAATACTTTATTTGTACTTGTCTAGAAGATGCAACAAAAGGATTTTCAGTGTTCTTCCTTCTCTCTGCAGTGTGTATGTCCTATAATCCAGTTTCCAGAATTAAGCTCACCTTAATGTTCTCTTTTTGAGCAATTCCCCTGATATTTGGCTTGCTTTTCTATTAGGATATTTGCATTAAGGATGGGGAAAAATGTTTCATGTTTTGTCCACCACTTTTCCGGTACTAATATTTAGTCATGTTAGAAATGCTACATATTCAGTGTGCAGGATAGCTATCAAGAAGTCATGCACCAAATGGCTAAATTCTGTAGTATCTTCCTTTGTGTTCGGTGCACCATTAATATCTATCATATAAACTAAGAATCGGTTTTAGTAGTCAATTAGCTGTGATGAATTATTCCCAGATGTCTTGGGCAGAGCTAGCTCTCTGTTTAAGTGGCTATGCATACAGGTATTCTTTTAAGTTTCTCCAATTTTGTGTTAATCCTTCCTGACACAGAGCTCTGGCCTTGAAGGAGACCCAGGTCCCACCAGGTCTAAATGCATCCATCCTCGTCATACCTGGATCCTCTCCCCTGTCTGCCCCAAAATGACACACAGTAGGTCAGCAGACTGGTTTTCCTTGAGCTTCTGCCCTCCCCTTGAGCAAGACAGTATATCTGAGATGTAGGAAGGATAAGATGAAGGAGGTTTTAAGCTAATAGTCTCAGAGCAGGGAGATTCTCAGGCATGAATTGCCTATATCCAGACTCCACCATAGAGATGGTGCTACAGGTACTCAAAACCAGCTGTGATTTATCTGTCAGTGCCTGCAGAGTGCACATGGACTTGCCTGTCCTCATGCTTTGTGCACGGGCATTAGGGGTTGTCTGTGCTTCCTGTCCTTCTGTCCCTCCCAGTAGCCCTTTGCGTGGGAGAGAGATATTTCAGTCTGCTCCAAGGCTGCAACCACAGCTCCTTTCTCCAAACCAGATCCTTTCCTTCTCAATGTGCTTAATAAAAATGCTTGGACACTTTTTTTAATAATTTTTTTCACACTATCCTTCAGCTAAACCACATTCCTCTCATGACTGGCAACTTCATCAGTTCAGCCCTTTTTCTTGTCCCGCCCTTAGTGTGCAGCCTCTGGATCCCCTGTGGAAATACTGGTACCTGCCCAGGAGGACCTGCTCCCCATTCTCTGCCCCCTTAACCTCCTGCTCATTTGAGCTGCAGTGCTCAAATGTACTACCTGCCATCTCTCCAGATCTTCCTGACTGTTTGGCAGATTACAATAGCTTGAGTTTGGGGACGGATTAAAGTGTCTCCAAGTGCTTCTGTACTGGGATGGTCCTGAATCTCTTCAGCTTGGAACGTAGACTGAGGGTCTGTCTGTGTAAAGCATACTTTAAGGTCACATCTTAAAACGTGACCGGCAGCAATTGCATCCTCACAGCTTGAGCACTGCTCAACAGATTTAGTGCAAAATCAACTGGGTGAGCTTAAACTGCTTCATTAGATGGAGGCAGACCCTTAAGTTGCATGAAACAGTGTAAATACTTGGTCTCGAAGTATAATGTTTCTCTTGTTGCACAAACTGGGAGAGGTGCAGACATTATACAGTAGTCTTTGAATCATGGCTACTACTCCACCTTTGGTATTTCATCCAGACCACCAGTGAAATGGGTACAAAAGCATTCTGCAGAATGGGTGGTTTTAAATGCCTTTACCTGACTTAATTAGTTAAGCTTAACAGAATGGACATCTGAGGCCAATATTAGATTTTGTGGTTTTATTGGAAAATTATTGGACAAGACAGAAGCAGTAAAAGCAGTCTATACATTTATGAGGAGAGTACTAATCTATTTAAAATAGTACATAAAGCTCATCTAAGAATTGAAAAGAGGAAAATGAAGGATATACTAATATTTGAAGTTACGAACAGTTATGAAAGGAATTATTTAGTGTAAGACCTGACAATAAAAATAGAGGTAAAAACATGAGATTTATAAATAGCCTCAGTACCAGGAAAACAACTTAACAATGAAATATACTTATTTGTGAAATAGTTTTGGGTAGGAAAAATAAGTGATGGACACTCTTTCATTTGAGTTTTTTAAGGCTGCATTAGAAAAAATACAGAAAATACACTCTACGGATCAGTATGTATTTTCTATCTTTAACTTCTCCTGTTGTGTATTAACCCTTTCTTAAAGAAACAAACAAGAAACAATCCTAACTGCAGTTTTCATGTCTAGGAGGCAGAGGAGTTGTTTTGTGAGCTGGGTTCTCACCATTCAGTGTCTGCTACCAGCAGAACCGACATATCACACTACTTTATTTCTATTTATGCTGGAGAAAACCTACATATGGAGATAATCATAAATGATCACTCTCCTAAGAGAATGAGCAGCAGACTAAGCTATGTGTGGCACCATTACAACCCTTCCTTAAGGCACTTAATTGCATATCATGCAGAAAATGGACATTTTCTACCATCTTTTCAACTTAAATTGAAATTCACATGCTGCAGTGAATATATATCCATTCAATAATGTGAATATATATTCATTCAATAATGAATACAAACCAGCCTGGTTTATGCTGATGTATGAGAAGATGAAGTTGTTTCAACATAACAATTAAGCTCCTGAACAAACTCTTTTTTTCCCATTTTCTACCCAATAGTTTTTATTTATCATGATTTTGATGTACTGCCAAGTCACAATATTTTTCATTTGAAATGCTAACTCTGTATTTCCAGATTGAATAGTTTCAGGAGCCTTCAGAAAGGCTCTGTCATATATCTACAGATATTTTACAGGACCTATTTACTTCTCAATTTGTGGATATTAATATAAGCAGGATGCAATAAAGCATGAAATGAACTCAAGGATTTCATTAGGATATGTTGGTTCTGTAATGTTTAATCCGTAACAGATCACCTCCCAGATTTTCTGCCCTTCTCTTGATCTAACAGGCTATCTGCCACCACTCTCAGTGGGAGTAGGATCTGTGCCTAGTTTTGAAAGTTTTAGCTTAATAATTAGTTAAAAAGCTAAAAATGTTCTGATTCACTCAAAAGTATACAAGTCTTCTCAGATGACCAGGGATGCAGTCTTTGCTTCAATGACTTACAGGCTGACAATTTGGACTTAGAGTTGTGCATGTGTTGTGTTGCTAAAACCAGTGGTTCAAAACCAATAAGGCTTCAGAACAATGATAAATTGCTTGTTTTGTTGCCAAGCTGTTGCCAGCTTACACTTTGACACAATTTTTTGTCTGCATTTCTGTATTGTTGCATTCTATTGCTGACCAATTAAAAAAAATAAGACTGTTCCTCACTCTGACACAGATCTCAATCTCTATAACTGTCTATAGCTTCAAAAAAAAACCCCAGGCAAACAAACAGTTGCAAAGACACATTAATACTTTTCAGCACAGCAATTGCCCAAGTTCCTCGGTCTATTCATCTGTAGAGTTGAACATAATGTTCAGTGATTTATTTCTCACATCAGTATAATGGTGTAGGAGGAGGAGGCACACAGCTTCTGTGACAGAGGGGGAACAAGAGGACCCTGGTGTGGGAAAGGGAAAATTGGGCCTGGGTGGTAGGAAGTTAGACTCATGCTGTGGTGATGGGACAAAATCATGGTGAAGGGGAAGGGGGCTGGGAGGAAAGTGCGAGGGTGTAACATCACTGGTAGTGAGGAGGAGAGGTGGGGAGATGGGAAGCACCTCGCCTGTGGTCTGAGGGATGGTGGGAAAGGAGCGGAGAGTCTGGGGAGCTGAGCACAGGGGTTTCAGCAGGGCTACATTTAGAAGCTGCATTTGGGACACAGTAAGGGCTTTAACTCATATATTTGGTAGGTTTAGCTGTGGCATCTGGATGCCCACTTACTCTTCTGCCAAGGGTTCACAGGGTCCTAGGATAACTCAGGTTGGAAGGGACCTCAAGAAGTCCCTAACCCAACCTCCTGCTCACAGCAGGGTCAGCTTGGAGGCCACCAGGCAGAGAGGAGATGGTCGGGGGAATGTGTTGGCCATCTAGGATATTGTTTTAAACTGCCTTTTCTGGAGGAGTTAATGTCTTAAGCAGCTAAATGCATCTGAGACTGTGAGCTGGAGCCCAAAGAAGTTAAGGAAGAGGGGCACAGTAGCTGTGAGGGCTGTGCATTTCTCACTGGGCTCCTGGGATACATTTTGGTGCCTGCCATTTGTCTTGCTGGCCAGGGAAAGCTGCAAAGCCAGCAGAAGGCAAAACGAGCAAATGCCAAACTGCGCTCCTGGGGCTCACAGGCTCCCTTCATACCCCTCCTCCTCTGGCCCATCATTTCTAGTGAGCTACTGTCTGCATCAAGACGATATGCCCTTGGTTTCTTTGATTTAACCTGGTTCAAACCCACCCTGCAAATTGAAGAACATAAAAGACCATTTAAAAGTCAAACTTATGGAGCTTAAAACCCAGAAAATTAACAAAACAAAAATAAAATTAAAATATTGTGTTAGCCAGTGCGTAATAACAAGGTGCTCTCTTGGCTGTGCTACTGTAACTTGCTTAAAATTGAGTCCTGAAGGTGATAGCCAGAGTTTGCCAGGATTCCAATCAGTCGTGTATGTCCTCTAGCATCTCATCAGGTCTGTGTAACTGTTCTCTGCTTCTTCGCTTAGATTTACCACATTTGCTTTTCTTCTTCACTTGAATGCATATGAAATGTTGGTGGCTTATCCACAGGGACAGTTGTCTTTTGTGTTCAGAGTCTCTTCTGGGTCTCACTCTGTTCACCTTGGTGTTGCATCTCCCCTCCTACTTCACTTTTTCGTCCAATCCCAGATGGCCTAATATATGTTCTTAAAACCTCTCCTATTTTTAGATTCCTCTACATATTACACATCATAAAAAGCATTAATCATACATACTTTCTGTTAAGCTCATGATCTCTTGTGCATTAGCAGCTATCCCTGGAGAAAGAGCTTGCCGCATTTGAAGCATTATTAAAGCAGATGACAGGCTGAGTGACAAGTTTCATTATCTGGACACATTCCAGTGTCTCCCAGTGCCGACTGCTAGCCTCAGAGATTGTGATCCCCCCAAGCTGCCATTTGTCATCTCCAGAGAAGTAGGCAGTGGAATTTTGGGCATAACACATCTCACCCCAAATTGGATGCCAACACTGGAATTGAACCCTAAATTTCATTTATCAGATCTCTGCTGAATGCAGAGAGCCCAAACAAGGAGGTACTCAAAAAAAAAATCTGTGAGGCATCAGTTCATTAAGCAACAGGTCTTTGCTGTGACAGTGACTGCCTAGGTGGGTGGGCTGAGGTGGAGTTTGGGAGAGCTACAACATCAGGGAGACAGAGCAGTAATTAATTCCTGCACTATCTTGGGTTGCTGCTGCTTCTTTCCTGCTTTTTGTCCTCTCTCTTTTCTAAACCTATGTAGCTCTGCTATTACCAGTGTTGCCTGGATACCAGTGTCTTTTCTCCAGCAAAGTTGTCACTGAAACATTGAAGAAAGAAAACCATGTCAGGCAGCTTACTTTCAGTGAGGCATTTTCAGTTGAAGATTCTTTTATTGTACTTACTTGTTTGCATAGATCTCCATCACCCTTGATAGAGTTTAAATTTATGTCTTCTGCTATATCTGATTTTTTACTAACTGGATAACACAGTCATGATGCTGAATTCTAGTTCTCTGTTTACCTCTTGGTATGAACCTCCCTAGATTCATCTAGAGTACGTCTACTAGCTAACCACAAATTAAATTTTCCATCAAAACAATAGAGATAATGAGGCAAAGATGGTTGCAAAAAGGTTGAACTGTTATTTCAAGAATAAACCAAGAATTTCACGCTGTGGGCAGGAACAGAGCTCTTGTAACAGCATCCCATGATTTAGGTTCAGTGTGTCCCTTCACTGTCCCTCTTGGGCAGAGTCTTTCTTTGAGGTTTCTAAATGAATCTAACATTACCGATGCACCTCTCCCAAAGGCCTCTCCTCATCTTTGACATAGGAGCTATTCAGCCTCTTTTGCTTCTCCTTAGAGGTAGATGCTCTAATGTTGTGTGCTGGAATAGAGCCATCTCTCCCAGGTGGCCAAGAGTCTCATCTATCTTAAGTCCAAACCCCTTCTTCCCTCTCTAGCACATGTCCACACTGAGCTGCTTACCAGAAATCCTGGCCTGATCACTACTGCTGCTCACCCACCCACTGCTGCCCATCCCAAAGAGGCAGGGTTAGGAGCTGGCAGAGGGGAGATGAGAGAGCTGAACAAGGGAAGGAGTTGCCCAGGGAACAGGAGGTCATTTCCAGGGCTCACTTCTGTTTTTCTCCTTCCTCATTACAAGTCACTCTAGAAGAGCATGGACAGTGCTCCTGTATGGTACATATGTTGGTTCTTCCACCTGCTTGCTTGCAGACATCATGACCAATCTCTTAGTTCATACTAAATATTAGACTTTTGCAGTGGCTTTCTTCCTCTCAGTTGTACTGCTGCTACTTTTCTTATACTAATACATTGAAGTCTAAAGAAGCAGAATTGTATCATTCTATGAGGCAATTTGCCTTGAGCAAGTCCACACAGTGAGTTGGTGGCAAAATGGGGAGTGGAACGGTAAGGCTGATCGGTGCCCAGCTTTCCTGACACTTCCACATATGACTGAATCAGAGCAGTTTAAGCAGTGTCTGCGTGGGAGATGGAGAGGGTATTGCATCTCTTCAACCACGTAAGAGCCCGCTGGGTATGTTTAAAATCTTGCAAAAACTGAGGGTTGGTTGGTTGGCGGAATGGACTCCTGGCTGGTTATATCATGGTATGGTGCAACAACAACGGCCATGAGATATATTTATACTTGGCCCAGGGCAGCTTTTTGCTATAGCACTGGATATTCTACCAAATATAAAATATATCTTTATATTTCTGTTCTAGGTAGTGCATTTATTTCTGTCTTATTCCTAAAGAAGACCATGAGGGCTGCTGATATATTGGGTAAGTAAGCGTTTGCTAATATGGACATGTGTGTCACCATATGCTTAGCAAGCTGTAACTCTCACACAGCCCCCCACCTTCACAGTCCCACTTTCCTGAGCAAGTGTTTCGAGGCAGATACTTTCAAAATTGGGAAGAAGTGACAAAGAGAGAATCTTCAACGCATGTGGAAAAGACTGCATTCCCAAATCCTCTGCTCTTACAAACCATAACTCATTCCTTATGTGTCCTTATTGTTCAAATTTATTTTCACTGTATATTTTTGCCTCTGAAGTTGTATTTAGTATTATCTTTATGAGTGCAACACAATTTTAATAAAAACAATGAAACTATTGAGTTATTCATTCAAATATAAGATTTTTTTTTTCCTTACTGCATAGACATTGCACAAAAATTCAAGCTCAATTAAAAGTGACAACTTCCCTTTTGGTATGAATTTTATCACTTCAAAGAACAAATAATCATGTTGTCAATGTTTTGTTGGGAAACATGGTCTTCACTGTAAAAGCATGTCAGCATCTTTTCTGTGTCCAAGATTTTTTTGCATGTCAAAACTGTCCCGCTTAAACACAGTAATAGTGAGAGACAAGCATATTTCAGAGTTTGGGCTTTACACAAGCCATCTCAGTTGGGACAGTGCACCTGATGTTGCTACAGGGCATCTGGTATTTCTGTGGGGTTCCTAGCATCTAGGCTTGATTGTCCATACTATAACAAGGACATCCCAGCTGTTCTCATGAATGTTTTGGAGAGATCTGTTCAGTGTTCTTCCAGGAATACTATATAATATTTATTTAGGTTTGGGATCCAAGTTTGCCAGCTCAGCTGCTACATTCAAAATCACCCCCCTCCCCTTACTGATCATGTTTCCCTTACGGCCTTATACATTGTGTGTTGCTTTAACTAGTGTTCAAGCACTGATTTATTTTATTTCTGTGAGTTCGACTTTGCAAGAAGGATTTAACAATGTTGCTACATTCCATAGGAATGAGCTGTATGATGGGAAATATGGTGATGTTTTTGCAAGCACATAAATATAGAACAGTTTTGCTTTTCCAAAGGAACTGTGTGTGATAGCAGTGCCAGCAAAGTCCTCCGGATGTGCTTTGTTTTGTATTCCTGAGCCTTGTATTCCACACTAATTTATAGGTTTGCCAAGAATTTTAAAGATTACTTGAAAAAAAATTGATTAACTAATATCTTACTTAATCCAATACAGTTTATGAGCTCAGGATCGGATCACTTCTATCTCAATACCTCAATGAACATCTGTGTTTGTCAGCTGGCTGTCCACAAGGCAGAACTTCCAGATTTTTATTAAAAGCACAGTAATGCAAGTTTGACCTTGAAAAGGGGCCCTGGCAACCTAATGGCTGAACAGTCTTTTGCAAATCAACGTTTTATAAAACAGTTCATAGGTCTGCAAATACAAAAGGGAGCGGCCAAAATGTTGGCTTCATGACAGCTTCACATGAGCATTGGACTGGAACATATCTGGTGTGCTTAATGTTTCCAGGGCAGGTCCATAGCTGGTGCAGATCTCTGTGGCCACACTGACTTCAGGAGAACTGTGTTTATTTACCCTGGTTAATAATCTAGCTGCCTGCCTCAGTAAGCAACTTGTCCTTTCAGTTTAGGGTAAGTTAATGTGACCTGCTTTGTGCCTGTGAGAAATACAAAGGATCGATTCTCCTTTGTCATGCACTTGGTATTAGAATTGAAAGTATTTGAAGATGCATTGCTGAGTTGGAACCCTAATCCATGAGGCTTTACTGACAGCTTTTTTCATATTTCCAAAATCCTTTGAGTCTTTAGTAAAAATTACACTAGATAAGACCACCAATGCAAGACAACCCAATTAGCTAAGCCCAGATCTAACTAAATGGACTTAAGTTATGTTCTAGAAACTCTTTCCAAGTCAGCTGGAGAGCAGGGATAACCATGATTAACAAACATTGTATTACCAAAATAATGTGTCCTTTTCTTTAAAGGAGGAACACTGACAGTAACAGGAACATACTTGTTGGTGACATTCGCTCCAAATGTACCCCAAGAGCTCACAGCAAGACAAGTACAGAATTACTTAGTGAGCTGGCCTTTTTTGGTATATTCGGTGAGTATCTGGTTCATACTATTCCCTAAATCAGAAAAACTGGGGTTATTGGGCTTTTTGCAGCATTATGAATTAGCAGCAGAAAAACTGCTCCTGAAGATAAATTGTGTGATTTTCATAGGAGAGAGAGCAAGTCTCTGGATCATCACTCCAGCCCCCAAGCTGAAAATATGCTGAACCAAAAGATGTCTTTTGAACTACGTGCCAGGGTAAAGTCATAGTTGTGCAGGATTAACAAGAATGGAAAGATTTTGGTTTTTAGTGGGCTTGAGGAAAACCCTAAATATTGGCACTGCTTATATTTTCTATATATGTGTTCATGCCACACTCGCTGCATGTACATCTAAGTTACAGTGCTTTTCTGGAATGTGATGGGCTTGTGCTTTTAAAAATCAGACTATGTATGCTCTTGGTCCTGCTTTTTTCTTTCATATCACTCTGTTTTATCCCCATGTTGCTAAGCCTGGCTGAAAGGAGATTTGTATGGAGTTGAGATGTGGAGAGGCAGCCTGCTTCACTGCCACTCAGGTTAATCTGAACCTGAGTTTGACTTCAAATACAAAAATGCCATTTTGATTAAAGTATCTGTAAACAAACTTCAAATACCATACGTTGTCTTTGATGTATTTAATTAGCATCAGGAGCAAGACCAAAGTGAGTAGGAGGAATTTCTCTCTCTCTTCCTCTGGAATGCTGAAAATTTGTTCCTCCAGCTGAATGTAAAAGATGCAATATAGGAGCTTCAGAAGCAGTTACTTTTTTCCCAGTAAAGCGACTCACTTGGGTTAGATTATTAGTGCCCAGGCTTTTCTCAGTAGGAAGCTCAGTTAGAAAGCCACTGAGTAGACAATTTAAGGACCTTAATCTTTTAGCCAACCTGCAGGCCTTAAATATATCTTAACTATCCATGAGACTACTGATTAAGCAGAAAGCACATGCTAACACAAAAAAATCTTGATCCTCTTGCTCAATTTTTTGTGCATTTTAAAACCTCCTGAAAGATGGTGATACAGCTCAGCAGAAGAAATTAATGATCATGCTACATAAATCATAACATACACTTTCAATCAGGCAGTAGAGAGGCTTTTGAAAGCAATGCCCAAGAGTTTTGGGGCACTCAGTAAGCGTAGCTTCAGCCTCAGCAAGAGGTTCAGCAAATCCATGGATTTCATGCTGATTACGCAGAGGTCTTTGTGCTTAGTGGAGGACCCTTTCTCTTTCCTACTGAATATCCCCCTCTACCGTGCAGTTCCATCTATAAATACTAAAACAGCCTGGCATTTTAGGCACTGATTTTAAATTGCTGCCTCACCCATTTGTGTAGAGGTGGTGAAGTGAGAAAATGTTCCATCTATGCCCAGTGACACCAGAAATCTCTGTGCTGTATGGTTTTCACATTTTCTTAAAGCCAACAGGTTGCTGGAAAAGAGCTTTTTGCCATCTGAGGGCTTTTTTGAGTTTGTTTCAGGAAAAGTTAATAAGAACACTGTTGAATGCCTAGGAAGACTGTGCTCTATTCTTCTTAGGAAACATTATGAGGAGGTGGCAGGTAACCCCTGGACTTCCTTTCTCCTCTTCTCTCTTTTCCCTGCCTCAGCCAGTATCAAATTCTACATGTACAGCATGGGTTGCGGGGAAGGATGGAGCAAGTACACAGCAAATCTTGTTGACTCAACAACATATCAAGCTCTATTTGTTCCTTCTGCTCCCTGGATTCATCTGTTTTGAGCCTCCTCTGTCCAAAGAACAGGAAGGAGTGAAAGTCTCCACAAGAGACTCTGAGATACCAGCCTGATTATCCTGGTATGCTGCTGGAAGTTCAAGCAAACCCTGCTGTAAACATTCTCTTTGGGCAGGGAACTAGCTCTTCATAATTGTTTGTAAAATGCCTAGCACAGGTTGGCTGCTGAGACATAAAAAAGTGCAGCAGAAGTTGCAGAGTTTCCAGAATAAATATATAGCGAGGAGACAGTACAGCAGTATAATGCAGTCCAACAGTCTTTCTAAAAGTAGCCCTGAAGTGTGGTCTGCCGAGAAATACAAAGCCCCAATGGTACAAAATGTTCTGTGTGGGTGACAAACCATCCCCATGTAGCACTCCACTGGCAACAGAGGAGTTCTGCAGAAATAGCCTCTAGTTCCCACATGAGACAGCTTTGAGTCACCTTCTGAGACTTTGCAGTAGCATAATCATGTCTGAGCAAGAATGATTATCCTAGCTTGTTTTTTTTCTTTCTTGCTTATGTGCACTTTGAGTCACTACAGAAGACATCAATTATAGATGAAGCTCTTAGGTTTCCCTACACAAAAGCGTAGTGAGTATTGAGTGTTAATAATTAATCTCTGTAAAATCAGGTTCAAAGCATTTCTGCTTTTCCTTCAAAGTGCCTAGAAGACCCTCCTGGTTCATTGCTCCCTATGTTGCTGTGTATCCCAGAAAAATAGTTGAGGCAGACAATGTAATATTTTGTTCTGGTGCCTTCTGGTAATGCTTAGAAACATGGAAAACATCATGATTATAAAAAAATGTTGATGAGATGTGGGCTTGAGGAAACTTCAGTAGAGATTAGTTATAATAGCAAAAATGATTGTAAGCAGGTCAAGTTCCTTCAATTCCTCTAAACCGAATATGTGAAGCTGATCTAATCTATGCACTTCCCATTCCTGGACTTTGTATTTAACGCTATCACAGCTATCAACTATGAGAGCAAGCACTATTTTGGGTAATTCTCAGGACGCAATCTTAGGTAACAGCTGGGGCACCCCAGGAGGGTCCCTGTCTGCCTGAGGTCCTGTTAGGAGCCATATACTCTGCTTGCAGCGTCACTCAAGGTGACGGCCTCTCCCTTGTCTTGTGATTAAAGGTGACCTGCTGGTGGGTCACTGAGTGGCAGAGAACCATGGAAGAATAGTTTGGCTGCTGGGCAGTACGAGGTGAGAACTAATTGTTTGAATTTCATGCTTAGTGTGCGAGACTTGACAGACCTGAGTAAACTTAAATAACAGCCCTGAAAAGCAAACATCAGCTTTCTCCCCAGGTTTGGCCACAGAACTGCCATCTCTGGCCCTACATCACTGCTGCTCTTGGGGCTTCCCCAGGATTCAGAAGCAGCCAAGCACACAGACCTGTGTGCCCCTTCCAGAGCTGCCATCAGGACTCTTTTATGTCCTTCTGATGGTTTTGCTTGGCTGTTTCCCTTCAGAAGTGAGTTGTCTTGTTGCATTTGTTTGCTTTTAAACAGGAGGAGAACACAGTGGAGTTTTATGGTAGCCTTAGCAAGAGAAGAGCTGATGACAGGTTGAAGACTGACAGAGGACTGGCAGAAGGCTGATGGACAGAGCCAGCAACAGTGACTTGAGTCAGTCGAGGTTCAGTGGTGCTCGGCACTACCTGCCACTCTGGAGTTGGAGTGAGGTGGAAGAGGGATTGGAGCACCAGAGCTGGTGTGATGGAGCCGTTTGAGCCAGCGACTGTCCCTGGTCTTGTTTTTGGATGATTGTTCTTGCGTAGTTTGAAATCTAAGTCACAGGGCAGATGATGGTGCTTTCTTCTATTGGCATTGTGATTAAAGTTGTCCAGGGATTATAAAATGAATCAATACCTGAGGTGTAGCTGGCTGCCTACAGTAGGGCTGTCTCATGCGTTTCCGCACACTCTGTGGCAACCAGTCTGAGGGTGTGGGAGAGACAATGGGTGCTCAGGATTGCACTGGGGGGGGGAAGCAGGTCTCACAGTGCTGTGTCACCTGGTGCCGTGGCCCCATCCCAGTCACACCATCCTGTGTGCGAGTCCTGAACTAGCATGTCGTGGAAGAGGATACCTGGGACATCTCTGGAACTTCTTTCTTAGCCTGGGTACCTTTTCATGTGGGGAATATTTATTTAGCACAGCTTTCTTCCATTCTGTTAGCAATTGTTCACCATCAAAATAGCAACCAAAGCTATTTGGAGGCTGTTGTAGCTGCAGCCTGATAATGCGATATTCCCATCTGGCCCTAAGATGTGTTTGCCAGTGGCATGAAGAGCGAAGCTGCTCCCTTTACTTCTCCTCTTGAGTTCCCTCAAAACCCTGTCGTAGTTTTCCACAGGGAGGCCAAGATGAACTCCCAATGGAAGTTTGCAGATCTTAACATGAATTCTGCCTTCGTTCCTGATTTAGACATACCCGGTGTTATAGTATTGAATAAAGCTGGGGAGTTACTTACTGCGAGACTGAGGCAAAGGCCTCTGTTCTATCATCTGGTGGCCCAGCTTTCATTTCTGGGTGCAAGCCCGGTGTGGAGGGATGTTGCTTTGGAGGGAGATGAGACCAGCACTCCACAAGAGATTGCAAAGATTATTAAAGAAGGATTAGTTCAGGAATGCTTTTTGTTAACAAACAGCAAAAAGCTTTATAGTATTCAACACATTTTACAAAAAAAAAACACCCACACTTTGCTTTTTTTTTTAATCTTGTGATAAATATTTGGCATTTTTTAAAGAAAGGTGGTATAAAATCCAAATTTGTGTTTTTAATGTTCTGAGATGCAATTGTCTCTCGGTTGTCTTTGCGAGAATGGGATCAGCGTGAAGGTAAATGAAAAATGAATTAAAGCATCATTATGTTCTGTTCATATTTTTGAACACTACTAAACTGGGGGAGGTGTAAGTGTGGTAGAGAATTTTAGTAACTGAATGTAGCTGATGACTGCTTTCCTACTGCAGTCACTCTCCAAAATGCAAAATCAGCTATGTTACATTAGATAACTGCTGCTAGTAACTGTTCGGTCGCTTCTTTGGAAATTTCATCAGCGCAACACCCAGGTCTTTTCGAGTCTAGTGCTGCCTTATGGCGCCTGTTGGTTTAAGAATGGAGTGGCATTATAAAACATAAATTAGTATGTTGGTGATGAAATCAAGGAGATAGACATGAGGTTTTTCTATGACTTGTTTTGTTGGTAAAAAATGACAATAACCAGATTCATTAATGATGACAATCTCATTTTTTGTCTTATTTCCCCCATTCGATTAGTTTCCAACATGCACAAAAGAACTTTTCTTTCTCCGTGCAGTCTCTAAGGCTGCCAGGCTTCTGAGCACCTCTCAGTGCAGAGGTCCATTATCCCTGTTTTCATGAGCCTTCTGGGCTTCACAAAAACTTTCGGGCTTTTGCACTTGCTGTTTTCTTTAGGCGTGGAGATGTATTTGAGCAATGTGGGTAGGAGGGAGAATACCCACACTTTTGAGATGGCAAAAGGAAAGAGTTACTAAGGGAATCTGCAAAGAGACACATTAACAGGCAGGCAGTAAATTTAACTGTCTGTCATTTACCTGTCAGATGTTGTTGAAGGAGCAAGTTTGGACCATGCACAGTGTAGGTAAAGATGTCCTGCAGTGTGGTCTGCTAGTGTGTCTTTGAGCTGTTCAAGGAAAGCTCCTGACAGGTACCTGTGATTTGAGAACCACCACATGAAATAAATGTTTTCTTCCTTACAATGTGTGGCAGAAAGTTTGAACAAAAAGGCAGTGTTTGGGGTGGGGTTTTTTTTAGTAGGACTGGGGAGAAGGGCAAATAGGGTAGCAAAAATAAGCTTGCATGTCACAAAAAGTGACACTAAGAACACCATAGCTAGAAGGTGACACTGCTGTTCCTCCAGGTAAGTGCTTTACTCCATAGGAATTATAAACAGAGTTTCTATAATAATTATTACCAATAAACATGGGTATCTTTGCTGTCACATTAAAAAAGTCTTCTCAACGCTACCAGTGACATAATATAGCTAGAAGTGCAAAAAGAAAAACCGAAGAAATAAGAAATGCTCAAAGTTTAACTTTTGCTATAATAGGAAAGATAAATGACAACAATTGTTTGATAGCTCAGTCAACTGGCAATAAGGTTAGTTTTTAGTAGAAGATGCTTAATAAAGTAATTTGCCTTTGAACTGTTAGAGCAGAGAAAATGAATGTGACATCTGAAAGACTTTGAATGAAGCATTTATTACATAGTTTCACAGCTCTAACTTTCTTCCCTTTTATTTTCAGATCTTAGAAATTATAATATTCTGCATTCTCCTCTATTTTTACAAAAGAAAGTCTGTGAAGCACATCGTGGTTTTGTTAACGATGGTAGCACTACTGGGTGAGAACATATTATTCACTTTAATGTTCCTGTCTGTTACTTGATAATTCCTTGTCACTCAGTCTCCCCAGCTAGTTTAGATTAGGGACATTTCAAAGCAGTGTGCTGAAGGAGAATCATTGAAATGTTTCACGTGATTCTTACAGTGGTCTTTTTGAAGAGAAAAGCTGATTATTCTATGCTTATTGCTGGGACGATTTCTTCTTACAGATTTCCTGAAATTGATATGCTGTGTGCAATGGTATTCCAAAGCTTTTTTTAAGTAACACTTTAGCTTTAGATCCTGGGAAAGGGGACTGCTTGCAACTTTGTTTTGGATAGCAGGCTACCTGTGGAAACAAGTTATTTAAAACAGAGCAGCTTAAGACCTTGTAAGCACTCTGTAAGCAAATGCAGTGATATGCTGTGACTGTACGGGAACTTTTCTTTGAATTATCTATACCTGTTTGCATATGCAACATTTCATACTTTACCACCTTTCCAGAAGCGTAGCAAGAACTCAGTGGGCCACTGAAGTTTGCCTTCTGATTAACGTCGCCACAATCAATACCCAGGGAAAGAAGGGAGGTAATTTTATCAGGCAGCTTTCAATGAAGTTAAACTTGAATCAGTTTTGAAAAATGTCAGGAGGCTATCTCTAAAGCTTTACTGCTTGCAGGCATATATTAAGAATTTGTCATCACCCCATGTCTTCTCCCATGCTTGTCTTGTCACTTCTCCGTGAAACCCTGATGGGACACCACATTTCTTTGGTCGAAGTGAAAGGTGCTTGAACTGTGCCACTGAAGTAAATGGTTACGTTTTCACTGAGTTCAGTGGGTGCATGTATCAGTCTGCAAAGACTTATAAAGCACATTTCTAATGGAGCTGGTCATGAGTGTTTTGATAAAACAGAATTTCACTAAAGTTTGCCAGTTACACAATTTGGATTTAATTGAGTGTGAAAAACCCTCATAGATTTATTAATTGCCTTCCTTCAGATCCCTGACTGGTCTCTCACCCAGCTGAAAAGCTTAGACTTCCAGATCAACTTTTTTGGGACAGTCTTCCCATTTATGTTTCCCAGCGCTAGGAACATCAGGATCTGCAGCTCTGCAGAAGCCTTGAAGGATTTCCATGCTCCCTGCATGAGGCCAAGATGGAAGAGCCCCAAAAGCCTTAGTTGTAACTGTTTGACTGCTCTTGGTTTGGAGGAGTGAAGTGTGAGTCCAGCCATCCCTCAGCTCCTATCACGGAGCCTGTGAGCTTTGGCAGAACTCACCTGAGCTGCTCTGCAGCTTCCAGCGCTGCCATGAGGAGCGATGAGAAGGTCCAGCCTCCTTGTTTGCATAGCTGGAAGCCTGAAGATCCCCAGATGGGCTTCTATACTTGACTGCTGCAGTTTTGGGCAGAACTACCATGATGGCTGCCCCAAGCAAGGTCAACACATGGCTCTGGGAGACCTGGGCCATTGGGCTGCATAGCCCTGCATGCTTATTTTGCCATGGGGCCTGCCAGCCCTGATGCCACTGGTACCAAAAGGACACGTGAAGCTGCTGAACAGCAGCAGGGCTGCAAACTCGTGCACCAGCAGGCACTAGCTGCAGTTTGGTGGTCAGGCTGCAATCAACCAAAAATAACAATTTCAGCTGGTGGCTGCTGAGGTTTTGGTGAGCATATGCAGCTTCAGGAAAAATGTGTCATTTTTTCTGCTCTGTGAAAAAAGACACAAACAAACAAGTCCTGGTTCATGGGAACTTTTGAAATACTGACATTTCCCTTGAGCAGGAAACCCAGAACTGTGGCTGGCTCTGGTTCCTGCAGCCATCCTGGTGCCTGGCAGTCCCCACAAAGCTACACTTAGAGCCTTCTGCTTGCTCTCTGACCTTTCTGCTGAGCAAAGTGATGGGGGGGCTGAGAGAGGGCCCGGCAGGTTTGCTCCCAGCTGTCTGACACATGCACTGCCCTCGGAGGGCCCTGGCTGCGGGAGGGGTGGACAAGGCTTGGGGTCTCTGTGCAGAAGATTCTCAGTGGCAGCTCGTAGAACGGGATTTCTGCCTTTTCTCATATCTGCACAGGTACATTCCTGGTGGAGGGTTTGTACAGATGTAAATGAAATGTAGAAAGGTTTCTTTAAAAAGAAGGCAGCCTTTGTGTTTCATTGGATATGAGAGCTGCTTTTATTATGAAGAAAATACAGAGGTGATTGGAAAATCTGCAAATGGTTTGCTTAGTAACAACTCTGCAAGTTCATTTGGTGAGAATTATCTTACCTGATGTATATACTGGGACTTATCATAAGTTTTGGGGGAAATATTTTAGATTAAAGTGGGATTTCTGAGTTTCCTGCCCTAACAGCTGGAAACTGACATCATTTGTCACACTAGACTTGGGGGGGGGTCATTCTATCAGAGATAGGAAAACCATTTCCTAGGTTTTGAAACTTACTCCAGGGCTACTTTAACTAAAAAGATCATTCCACTTTTCAAAAAAACCCAACCCAACCAACCAACCAACCAAAACCCACCCCGTTGCTTTCTTTTCTGTTTTGTTAAAATTATAAGGGATGGAAACTGCCCTTCCATCAGAAACAATTTTTCAGCAATCTTTACCCTTAGTTGGACAATTCAACTACTAATTTTTACCTGTAAGTGTTCTTTTAAAATAATAACTCTCTCATGTTAGAGTGCAAATCTCAGTTTTTATGTAGGCTGCTTGTTGGGGCTTAAGTGTATGTTTTGGCTTTTTATCATACCATTAGCACCACTGCAGGCCAGGATTTGACCTCCTCTGCTCACTTTTATTGCTGTGTTTGTTAAACTGCTCCACCTTATTTCCGTTACAGAGCCAGAAGTGAAGTACTAGGTGCAAAGGTTGTAATGAAAACAGTGAATTTCATGACAGTGAACAGGATCATCACAAGATGTATGCAACTCTTAAACTCCCCCGAACTTTCGGACTTGCTATAAGAAAAATGCTTGCAATCAAAACCACAGGCCTGAATTTGTTCTTCTTCCCCCACCTTTTCTCCCAACCCTTGGGCTGAACTTTTGCACAGTGCAGCTCTCCTTGCCAATCTGAATTTTGCAGTTACAGGAGGATGAATCAGACCACTGAAATCCAACACTTCTCAACTCTGGAAGAGGGTGGAACTGGATCCCAGCTGGAGGACAGTGCTCCTGACAATTAATTACCTTTTTTCAAAGGTCATCTCTGCACCCTGACTTTTCTTATCATTTTTAGTTTCTTTTGAATTTGTTACATTTTATTTTCAGTAATTACGGCCTACTTGGGTTAGCTTCAACAAACCAAGAGCACACTCCAAAAAGAAGTCTAAAGTAACTCGTAGCTGAACTGTCAGCCCCTTTTCTAAAAGATGTATATTGCAAGACTTCTCTGAACTGTCGACATGTATTAAAACCATTGCCTGCTGTCTGAGATTTGTTTGTGGTGATGCAATGACAGTGACTAAATGGATTGAAAACACACTGCTGAAGTATTCTATTCAGTGGGCTAAATCAAATAATGGTCTTAAGAGCCCGGCCCCTGAAACAAAACACAGACTGGTTGGTTGTCTGCTCTCTGTACATAACCAGTGGGAAGAGTTAGGTACAACATATAACGAGACCTCTGAGACCTCTCCTGAATAATGCAACATGGACTCCAAATTAGCAGCTGGAGCTAAATAAAGTATGTCTGGAAGATGTGGAGGCTGTGATACCACCTCTGACTGGTACTCCAGTGTTTAGGACATGTGTCCAGCAGTGGGAAATGGATCCAGTTTTTTCTTCTACTTGAGCTCAGCCTCTCTCACATAAGCACACGGAGTCCTAGCTTGCAAGATTTTATCTGACTCTAACCTCAGCTACCCTGTTGAAAATGGGGAAACTCTGGGTAGATGCAGGGTTGCAGACCTCAGTGCTACAAGAACTTCCAAGCAAAACACAAAGCGCACATGGAGTTAAGGCCACTCTGAGTTTAGGCAGTAGCTTAGCAAGTGTTATAAAATCACATGCTTGGCTTTAGGTGCCCAAATCCCACCTCAGTGTGTCTTTAGGTGATCAGCTCTGTGGCTCTGACCTGGCACCTTGTCCTCCCTCACTGATGCTCTGAGGTCCCTGCTGTGAATCCTGCACTGCTAATCTCTCCCTTTCCCTTTCAGCATCGCTGACTGTCATTGCTGTAAAGGCTGTAGCCAGCATGATAACACTCTCTGTGAAGGGGAAAATGCAGCTAACTTATCCTGTTTTCTACATCATGATTGTTTTAATGGCAACTTCTTGTGCTTTCCAAGTCAAGTAAGCAAGTTTCTACTTATCTCCTAACCTTTGTACCCATTTATCTGTCAGTTTTGTTCAGTACTGATATCAACTCCAAGATATCGAGATCCAAGTTGCACTTAAAGGCAGCAAATTCCTGGCAGAGCCTTGACAGATGCATGAATTGCCTACAGCTGATTATATTGTTTATTTAGGCCTTATTTCTCAGTTTATAATTGATTAATTACACAGATGCTACCTCAACTCATTATCATCTTACACGAGGTCTTTCCAAATTTAGTTCTAGTTTAGGCACAGGTTTTGAACTCATGAAATGAAATTCATGTTCATATAATATTTTTTTTGTTACTTTTAGCAGCCTTCATTGCTGAATAATCAAATGGCCATGTTTACCCTCATTATGCATGTCTTTTCCCTAGCTTGTCAGACTGAAGAAGAGAGTTTAGCCCAACTCTCTTCCTGCCTCTGTTAAATCTGCATGTTGTGCTTTGCTGCCCTGTATGTCTCTACCTTTTTAGGAAATAGTTAACTTTTAGTGTGCAGGGGACATCAGAGTTTTCCCTGTTGGCCTCTGGCCTGTTAAGTGATTGTTTTATGCTGCCTTCGCAGATTGCTGGGGGTGGCGGCATGGTAAAATACAGCTTGCAGCTGAACAGAGAGTCCGTTCCCTTTATGCCGGTCCCTCTGCTTCAGGTGCTGAGAGCATCATTCAGTAATCTCATCTAGACTGCTCCAGTGCGAGTCTGAGTGTTTACTTGCATGATTATTTTCTGGTAGAAGAGCCAACCCAGCTTTCTCGTGGCAGAACATACCATTCCCATGTGGAATCAGAAAGTCCATGCGTTATTATGCAGTGACTCTCCATGGCTGACTCAGGAACTCCCCTGTAACAGATTATAGAGTGATTTACATCCAGCTTGTCTTTGGTGGAAGAACAGCTCAGGGCATTTAAAATAGGAAATAAAAGCTTGGTAAATAGGAAACTGCTGAATTAACCTCTCCTTCTTGCCAGTTTTTTCTTCCTTTCATTTGCTGGGTCAAAGTTAAAACAGAAGTGAAATGTGCCCATTTCATTCCCTGGGCTCAGTGTCTCTTTCTCTCTTCTCTGTTGGACACATTTTCTAATGGAGACAGTGCTGTCATTCTAAATTTTTCATTTTATTTGTTTCCTCTCTTATTTTATTTGACTGTCGTGTGTTAGCTCAGAACAGCCTGTGCTGCAACATCCTCCTGGATTCAATGCTGGGCCTTGGTATCACTGTTTTAGTCCCTGTGACCAAGTTTGTTGCAAATGGGAGAAAATAATGAGGTGTTTTCAATGACTTCAAAATCCTGACTATCCTGTGGATATGTAGGATTTCTTTATTTTTAAAGCACCATGGAGACTGTTCAACAGTTGCTAAAATAACCATGCAATTACTTTAATGGCTAAAACAGATCCAAGCTTGGATTTTTACTGTGCACATACATTGTACCAGTGAAACATTTAAGTATGGTTCTTTTTATAGGTTTTGAATACACTCTGCAGCCTCTTGATTTTTCTCTTTCGGTCTGAAGTGCACCGTTCGCATAACAGAGTATCTGCTCGTGCATCCGAGAGTTGACACTCATGATTCATCACCCTATGGGTAAATGTTGATAGCTCTGGTCTCCGTACAAGTGGGTGAATTGCTTTGCCTTTTTCATCCACTGATGCAGACTGTGCAGGCTGCTTCATGGCCAATGTCTTGGTCCTGCAGGTTCGTGTGCAGTGTACGCTCCTGTGGTCCTGCACGCTCTTGCTCATGATTCTGGTGAGGGTTTGTGCTGCTTTTCTGAGGAACACAGCAGAGAGTTTCCAACCTAAGGAGCACAGGCTTGGAGCCACCTTCCTGGACTTTCCCATAATGATAGAGTGTGTCTGGGATTTGATTGCATGGATAAACATACAAATACCTGTTTTAGTCAAGTTGGATTGAACAGTAGCAGCAATGTGGACTTCAGCAAAGTGAAACAGTTCCTACAAGGACTTGCATGTTCACATCCATGCTGGAAATACACCCTTACACAACCTGTTTAAATTAGAGCAACTTGTCCCTGGCTACTCTCAGGCAGCACTGCTTCCAAGAACCGATGCAGGCCATAAGCAGTAATACCCTAGAATTCCTTCTTTATCTGTGGCAGACAAAATTTTTTCAACACTGCTTCAAAGGACTCTCCAATGACAGCCTATGGCCAGAAGAATCCATGCCAACCTTCTTGCTTTCACCTATTTGTTTGTACTCTGCAGAGTCAAAACCAAAAGGTAAATTCGATACATGTACGCATCTGCCCAGGGCTACTTGCTGTTGTGGTAAGAAATGATCACACTTATTGTTAAACTGACATAAAGTGGCTTAACCTGACTTAAAGTGCAATGAACCTCTGGTAGGCATGAGGTGCAATAATGCTTGTCTTCCAGGTTCTTGAATCAAGCAATGCATCTGTATGAAGCGACAGCAGTTGTGCCCATTAATTTTCTATTCTTCACCACCAGTGCCATCATTTCAGGTTTGTTTCTGGCCTTTTGCCTCTATGGAACAATTTTCTAAATATCAGGTTTTCAAGAATTACTGCCTGTGAACACAGTCAGTACAGACAGTTCAGAACACAAATCAGTCATGTTTGTCTTCACAAAAAGTTTTTCCTAAGTGACAGGTGTTTAAGTTCTGAAAAATGAGTAAGTTCTCAACTTTTGAAGCAAAATAAAAATAATCAAATTCTAGCATTTCCAGAATTGATATGTAAGGTTTACTGTACCTTGCTGGCTTACTAGAAGTACCTGCATTTATTCTAGCCTCATCTTGACATCCAGTAAATGCGTTTACCATGTGCACACCAGCCTCTCCATATGTGAACTGGTAAAGTAATTTTAACAGCCTGGCAAACTACTCAAATGACAACCAGCTGTGTTTCATAGTAGTTAGTGTATATTCCATTTCAGAAGGTGGAATTCTAGGTTAAGTGAAGGAAATAAAATGACTCCAAAGACCTTTTAAGCATTTAACATTTTATTCTGGGTGAGAACTTTGAACTCAACGTTGTTAAAGAGGGACTGCAAATCTTGGAAATGGTGCACAGCGTAAGAACATGAGCAGGGAGGACGACTAAGATGCTGTATCAGCAATGAGCCAAAATGATCATGTTGTTAGAACATTTATGACTCATTTTAACACACACTGGGGGCTTTCCTGTCATTGCTGTGCAGGAGTTTCTCATGCAGAGCTGCCGTTAATGAGAAGGGGAGTTAGCTTCATGCACAGATTGCCTCAGCACCTGTGTTAGAAGAGACCTACACTTTGTGATGGAGAGGAGACTTGTGCCAAAAGGGGGTTGCGTTCTTGTGACCATATGGGGAATTTGGCCTTGTGCCTCCTTAAAAGATCAAGTACCTATTCAGGAATGGCTTAATAGCTTTGAGACTGGATACTCATGCATTTGCACCAGGTTAGTTAAACCAGTGTAGGGTTTGGAAGAACAACCTCTGCTGAATCTTGCTGGGGTGCTTGTAGAAGATACCTCATCTCATGATTCCCCCAACCCAAGTTACAGCCTTTGAAGATACAGTCACACCTCAGCTGTGCTGGTTCACACTCTGGCGTTTCTAAGCAAAACTATGCTCATCAGTGTTTAAAGTTAATATACTTGGCTGTGAATTGGGGCAGCTGAGATCCAGATCCACATCTGGTTCTGTCACCTCCACTGCAGAGGTGCTAATTCCTAGAAGAGGGGTGACCAGAAAGAGCTAGTGATCCCTTCAGCCAGAAAGATTTGGCAAACTTGGCTGCTGGAGCCCTTAACTTGGTGTAAACCTCAGGGACACAGCTAGTTATCGAAAACCTGTTCCCAACTGGAGTTAAGATGTCCACAAAGTCTGTTGGAGTGGCTTAACTAAACCCATGAAGAACCTGTCAGCTATATTGGTATGACTCTGCTTGTGAATAAGACCTTGAGTTTGACCTGCATAAAAACTGTTGCTGACAATGCAAAAAATACCTGCATCTGTGCAGTTACTAACACAGCATATGCTCCAACCTGATAGACTGAATCTTCTCCAGTCCCATGCAGTATCTTGAGAAAGCCTATATAATGGAATACGGGCACATAAAGTGAACCCATCACAATGTGTATTAATACCTTATTTGGGATTTTTTTGCTCCGTTTGAGCATGACACTGCTCCTGACCATCCCAGCTGTAATTCATATCACTTGGAAGTCAGTCAAGATCTGCAGTTCTTGTTTCTGTCACATTCCAGGGGTCGTATTTTATCGGGAATTCCAAAGTGCAGCTTTGCTGAGCGTGTTCATGTTTCTGTTTGGGTAAGTGTATCGGCCTAAAATCTGCACTAGCATTTGTACTGAAACGGCATTGCCTTGCAGAATCCCTTCTTTTCTCAGTAAGAAGAAACCTGTCTTCTTATTAAAGTATTATGGAATAGCCATTATAGTAGGATAAAAAAACATTAAAGGAAAGATTGATGTCTGTGCTTTGGGAGTTTGGAGGCCTGGTTTTGAATCCAAATATGTAAAAATGTGAGACAGTTATGAACTACTAATCTCATGATGGAATGAAAAACCAGCAGCATGTGTTCCTCCAGCAGGAAGGAGAAATCACTGCTCTCCACCGAAGATCATGTTATAGTGGGTGATTCTACAACTGCGAGAAATCTCCTCCCATGTTACCTTCCACTTGCACATCTGGCTGGTCTTTGCTGCCATTAGGCGTGGGCAATTACATGAGTTGCTTGCCTACGAGGCAGTACTATAATATCTTGTTCTCATCTTCCTGTGCCGAGAAAGACACAGCATGCCTGTGGAAAAGCATGCTAAGAAGCTGTTAACAATAAATGTTTGAAGAAGGGCCTAGATGTTGTGAGAGCAGAAAACTTCTGCTGGCTACCAGCACCATAACAACCCTGGGGACAGATGGCAGTTACTTGATAATGGATGTGAGATGGTTAAAAGCATCTCCCAGAACTGCTGGAGGAGTCTTGCCACAGTGCTGTCAAATAAATGGGGCTGATAGCTACAGACGTCTTCGTGCTCTGCAGTCGGACTGGAGTAGGTGCACGCACCCGCTATCTTGTTTGACTGCAGGAAAAGTGACAGAAAATGGAGATGAGAAAATTCAACCCATGTATTTGGCAGGCAGGAATTAGTGGTTGTGTGTCCAACACAGAGCGGATAAAAGATTTATCCAAGCATAGCAGTTTCTCATTGCTCCTGGCTTACTGCTTGCCCCTGAGACACAAAGTCAAATGAGAAAAACAACAGAGATGTTGATTGTCTGCAGCTAGACTGAGTTGTTAATGAAATTGCAAATGCTAGAATGCTAGCTTAGATCCTCTGTGAAGATTTGCTTAGGGATTCAAATGTTGTGGTCTCACACTCACAGGCATTTCACCAGGTATATATTGCTGAAAGTGTAATTTTGCCTGCAGAGCCTTTGGAACCGATAATAAAGCTTCAGGAGGCAAAAACTAGACTGAAAGGGAGTCCAAGATGAACTTATAGAGCTGCCAGGAAGAAAAGTTTCTTTATAAACTGAGCAGCTTGGGTTTGGAAGTCTTTGAAAAAGAAACGTGGAAAGAAATTCTCATCTCAGATGCAGTGAACTGTTTCTAATGATATTATGCCACTGTTATTTTGCAGGTGTCTCCTATCTTTCCTTGGTGTACTTGTAATTGCAAGAAATAAAAAAGAGGAACATTTACAAATTTCTTTTATTGACTATGGACATATTCCTGGTAAGTAGGGCTTTTTTTCTGTCTCTCTGTTTAAAAATGAGATATCAGATAATGGGATGACCTAGGAGAGTTGAGTCACAAATATGCTGTAGTCATATTTAATAAATATACTGTTCCCTTATTTTCTATTCCTGTTCCCAACAGATTTTTCAAAGAATTTTTCAGAGTTTTTCCAAGCTATTGTTACAACCAGTCAAATGAAAACAATGATTACTGGAGCAAAGAATGTTGAAATGATGGATTGGTGGGGGATTTGTTTTATTAAAATTCTTCACAGAGTTGTTGTTTTTCCCTTCTCTCACCCCATTTGCTTAGGACAAAAATTGACAGGCAAAATACAACCAGATTCTCACAGTTCACACTATGGCACTTTGAATAATGAAGATGACTCAATGAAAAGTCAAAGCTGAAAGAAGAAAGCACCTTACATGCCAATTAACAGGAGGAACGCCACTGGAACAAGGATCAGCAGCACCTTTTTGTTGGACACATTCAAGTACATGTTGAACTCCTGTATGTTGATGAGTCATAGTATTATTTAATCCTACTTAATTTATCCCATGGCTGTCCCAAATGTGTTCTGAAGACAAAGGAAGCCTTAAGAAAAACTGAATAACCATTAATGAAACTGAACATTCTCCTAGTATCAATGCCTCTTGGGGATATTTTTAGAGTCTTAATTGCCTTGAAATGCAAATAGGCACAGAACAGGACTATAAAAATTCCCCCAGGTCTGTGTAGATGCTTAAAGATAAAGGTGGCAAATGAGAAGAATTTTCATAAGTGACTTCAAAGTATTCTGCTATATGTATAATACCTTTAAAAATCTAATCCTTCCTGTTCAGGAGTCAAAATTGCGGGCATATATACAGTATACTACACACAAAGTATTACATTTATGCATAGAGGGAAAATTCTGATTATCTTCTGCCATCAGATTAATTCTCTTATCTTCCAAGGAAATAAACACTTGTGTGAGCAGGGGGAAGGAAGAGAGCATTTGCCATAAACATAGGCATGTGTGCTCATTCACACATTTGTGGTGTCCAGCCAAGGCAGGGCTAGGGAACCATGCTTGACATTTTACACCTTCCCAGGAGAGCCCAGTGCACTGGGCTGGACTGGGCTGGGCTATACTATCTGTTAATATAGTCTAGCCTGAGGTTTAGCCTCTGTTTTCAGGAAAACAAGGTTTTAGTGAAGTAAGTGCAAAGTTCTTCACTTCAAGGAGGGAATGGGGTAGCCAGTCCCTCCCTTGATGTGTCTTGGAAAAATACTCCTAAAAAAGAAAAGTAGGGCAACTCCTGCCTCCTTCCTAAGCTGCTGGTAAACCTTGGTGAGGAAAGGCTGTAAAACACGGGATCACAAAGAGCCATGGTAACAGTACAATTTTTCCTTCATTAAATGGCAGTGTCTCCACACTGATTTGAAGAGCCAGCAGTGGTGGGAATCATAGCAATACAGGCTCTGTGTTCACGTCTGGAAGGTCTCAGTGTCCCTCAGGCCCAGCCTCCCGTCAAGAAAGCTTCTTCTGGGCATCCACTAACCCCTTCGTGGTAGCACCGACCTACCTCAGCCAGCACAGCGGGGGTCAGACACCTCCTCTGCAGAAACAAGTGAAAGTGCTCTTGAAAAGTGTTCACATCTTGGGCAAGATACTTCTTTTAGGTTCGAATTAATCTGCAGTAATGGATAGGGGCCATAGGCTGTGCGCATTTTATTTCAGTGGGATATGAGGAAATGAGGTCTTTTTTTCCCCCAGATAATTGTTTATTTCATTTTACATGAAATTACCTATTTCATTTAGGTACAGCTGAAGATCCATAAGACAGTTTCATTTCAAACCCTACAAAGCGCACGCAGAGCTGCAGTGTTTCCTATGCAGCAATGTCCCGGGAGCCAGACCGTGGGGCGGCGGGTTGTGAAGTTGTTTTCCAGTGTGGATCTTTTCCAGCTGGCACAGGACAAGACTCTGTGTCTGCACCTTACTTGTACCAGCTGCCTGGCTGTGGCCTTCCTTTCCCCTCTTACAGCTTGAGTTCAAGTTTCTAAAGCTTAAAATAAAAAAAAGAGCACATTCTTTTTGTACGCTTTCTCCAGTGAATAAGGGCATGCCTCTTTCTTTCGCAAGTCAAATTTAAGCCACTTTCTAAGTCTCAAGTGAGAGTGTGTGCTAAAGATGGAAGTAGGAGGCCTACAGTTTTTCATCCTGTGACCTCAGAAACAAATGGGTGAAAGGATTTGGTTTTGTTTCTTTCTTAAATGATTGGTCTTGGGCATCTTTCCGAAATCTGTTTCCATGATTCAGGAGGGCTGGAGGAGATAATAAGGATTACCAGGTATAGGATTTTCTCTTTAAAGCAGGAAATCAAATGTAAAAATTTGTGGCAAAATTTATTATTTATTTTAAACTACTGTATTTCTTTTGAACAACATTTCTTCCTACAGGTTTATAAAAAAATTATAACATTTAAAATGTTTTCTGTAAACTTGAATGTAATTGAAATTAATTTATGGAGCAAAACACTGGCAGGAATTATGTGCAATTAAAACTTGTGATTTGACATGATTTTTGAGATGTGAGCATGTTCCAACTAATTAATGTATCACAAGATCGGAAAAACTCAGTGGTGAGAATTCATTACTGCTCTGCCAAGAAAGGGACATGATTTGTTTCAAGAATCAGTTTCTAAACAATGTCATTTTCAGATTCTGCTTGCGATACTTAGGTTGCAAACACCACAGGCAAATGCCTGCTAAAAGAAAAGCCTTTTCACTGGAATACAAAAAAGTGTCTGGAGCCCTTCTCTTTAATAATGAGTTATTTTCTTGCAATGTTTTTCCTGACATTAAAAATGTGGGCCAGATATAAGCTGCAAAACTTGCACCTGCAGGCTGAACTTTCTTGAACAGATCCTCCATGGGATCTGAGGAAATCAAACCACGAGAAGGAGTGGTGGGCAGGTAGCGGCTCACGTGGTCCCCCAGACTCCAGCTTGGGATTTTTGACAGACCAGAACCAGCAGCTCTTGTTTAGTGCTTGTTCCACTGCTGGTCGGGCTGTGGTAAGAGATGAAGTATTAACTGGCCATGGGCCTGGAAATGGGAGCTCTGGAGCAGAGTGAGGCTGTTTAATTTTTGCCATAAAATATCAGGATGCATTTACCAAATGGTTTCAGCTGGCAAAACAGAAACAAATTTTGGACTGGATTTGTATTTCTGCCCATGGTAGGGCCCTGGTGTTCACCTGGCAGGCTTATTGCCTGCTCCTCACTACAGCCCAGCATTTGGTGGCCTCGTGTTTTGTGCGTAAGGGCACTGGTCACCTAAAACCAAAGGAGAGAGGTCAGACATTAACAGGGGCTTGAGCTTCTGTGCTTTGAAGCTGTGGTTTCATGCACTTGGTATGCTGCTTGAATGGTTCAGTGCTGCTAAAAGTCTCACCCTCTTTTTCCCAGCCATGAGGTCCTGCATGGCCTCTGGCTCTCTGTGAGCCAGTTCAGCTCACTCACCCTGCAGAAACCATTTGCTTTCTTCTCCTTGCTGGGTTGGCTCTCTGAGCTCAGCCAACCAGGCTGACCGGAGCGTTTTGTGGGAAGGAGGGGAAAAGGAGGAAGAGGGAGTGAGACTTCTCTCCTCTTTAGGGGGAAGTATCACATTAGTTCTCTCCTTCTGAGGAGCTTCACCGTACAGCAAGCATCCTGCTACGCTCGCTCCTCATGTGTCACCATGTCCCAAATGCAGCCGTTACGAGCTTCTTGAAGCACTTTTAAGTGTCTGACTCGTGAAGCAAAACCCTGAACCAGACTCACTGGGCTGTGCATAATGAGAGTTGAGTGGCTCCACATGGGGCTAAGACAGGCATCCTGTGGCACGAGGAGTATCCTAAGGTCAGCTAGAAGCCCAGACATGTGTCTGACTATACAACTTGTTCTAAGGACTGATTTTTTTTTCTTTCCATCAACTGTTTGCTATAAGGTGCATAAACAGCGCTGGAAGGATGGACTGGGACCAAAAGTCTTCTGAACTTGAAATGGTCTCCCCTTGTGATCTCTCCTTCCAACCCACTTTATGCAGGATCACTGGTTATTTGCAGAGAAAAATGTTGACTCTGGTAACACTGGGGTGCTGCTGATTAAACCAAGGTGTCTTTCAGTTTGCCCTTTTGTTACTGTTTTCTGAGGCTTGGCCTTTTTCTTGTTTAAATTTGTTTGTTTATTCCTTTTGGAGGAATCAGCTGAACTGTGTCAGCAACTAGCCCAAAGGAGAGAGAGGCTAATTACCATAATTATTATTGGAGTGCCAAGCTGGAAGATTTACAACCTGAGGCCACTTCAGGAGAAAAAGACAGAGAAATGTTTAGTGTTCTGGATTATCAGGAGTCTGAGAAATCCTGTGTTTGAAATGTTTCTGGGTTCTGGGATAGAATTAGGGACATCAGTGAATAAATAACGATTCCAGATATTTTTGTATGTGGTTTTAGTTTGGCTTTCTTTTTTTTTTTTTTACTGATTTGGGAGTGAAGGATGACTATTCTCTAGAGAATTGCCTAGAGAAGCAGAGAGGAAATAAGACATTCCCTTGACAGATAGGAGATGTTTCAACCTTTTGAAGCTGGGAGAAGTGTAGAGGTACCTTCCAAGCACCCTGGCTGAAGTAACCATTGAGTTATACAAGGAGGCAGCACTGGCAAATACATCACTACATATTAAGCAGTCATGACTGTTTAGAAAGGATCTTTGTCCTCTTGTCATGTGTTAAATCTGTTCAGAGCACATGTAGCTGATCTGGCCCCTCAGGCTGCTCATAAATGTATTTTTGAAACATGCTGAACCAGTCTCTGGGGTCTGAGCCCCTTGAGCACCCCATCAATGCATCTTTGGCATGTACTGCCTGGCACGCAGAGCTCTTGCAGGTCCTCCCCATGTGGAAATTAGACTGTGTGATGAGCACACACCACAGGCTTACTCTGATAACAAGATAAAATATTGCCAAGGCATTTCCCTTGACCTGGGAAGTGTTTATAGAGTACTGCCCTACAAGAAAGTTGCACAAACCTACAGTCTTTGATTATGCTCCCTTTACTTTGTGATTCCCACCAGGGTAAGCAAGGGCAATTTTGGGCATCCACAGAAGCAGAATTATTGGCACCTCAGGAACTTCCAGGCACAACAGATGGACCCTAAATAAAGAGTTAGGTGGCTGCTGAGTAGGTTTCTTATGTAATCTAAATTCCAGTTTTTCAATTAGGCCCCTAAAATTTGTCCAAGCTTTTGAGGAAGAAAGTGCTTTTAATAGTATAAATCTGCAGTAGGATTTTGACTGCTGATGGACTCAGGCATCAGCGCCAGGGGAATTTTTGTCAGTTCACAAGGTAACAATGAGGGGGATGGTGTTCGGTAGTGGCAGGAGGCTTTTGCATGAACACAGAGGAATGACTCCAGGGGACCACTAATATATGGTGGTCTCCTGGAATCCTTGTTGGCACTGTCAACAAGGCATTTGTTGACAGTTTTCAAAGTAGAGCTACTATAAAGGAATGATTAAACAGGTGATTCTAACACTGACTGTTTTACATGAAATGAATGTATCACTGTGTTTAAGGTATCACTGATACCTTAAACACTAAAAGTGGCCTGTGGCCATTGATGAAGGAGCCAATTTCTGTTCTTTGCTACATCACATTGGGAAAAATAGAAATGATTGATTTAAGCCTCCAGCACAAACATGCGCTTGCCAGCTCTCCAGTTGGACATTTCCATTCTTGGAATAGGCATTGCCTTGCCTAGATGAAATCTTTGGAGTCTGCTGCCAGGTCTTTTGCCAGAATCATTAAACTGGTTGAAAGAACAGCACTGTCATTTGTCTTCTGTTTGATAGCTGGTGGGCATAAATCCAGAGCAGCATGAACACAAGATCAGGACTTTTCTCTCCATTTGAAAAAAATTTAAAGTGTTTTTCTTGAGTTTCTTGAGCATGTGTACCAGGCCCAGAGCTTTATGCTGTCTAATGCTCTGTAATGCCCTCAGCCAAGAGTAAGAGAGAAAGCTTGCATGGCACAGAGGCTGCGAATTAGGCAGTTCTTACCTGTCACTGAAGGTTAACGCTGGTAACACATCATACGGTAATAGAGTACAACAAAGTACTGGAGCCTCTATTCAGATTTCCAAGAACAGCTGTTCTGTGTTTTACAGGGAAAAGGAGCTGAGGAATATGATTTACTATTACTAAGCATCGCAGTTACCCATGTGTTTATTTTTTCCAGACAATATTTAACAGTTAACTAACAACCATGTCCTGACAATACTGACTGGATGCTGGGTACGTGGATGTGCTGCAGGATTCAATGCAGTGGTGTGAATGACGGCAGGTTGCTGATATGAGAAGGCAGCTCAATGTCATCTGGCCTGGCCTCCTGCACAGCTCCAGTCAGGCAACCTCCTCCAAGCACTTCTGGGTGAGCCCTTTGGCCCATCTACAGAAGAAGGCACCCCGTCCTCTCCTACTAGTCAAAGTAGAGGATCCACCAATGCCATTAGTAATTTGTACTAGCAATGAGTCATTGTTTGCTTTTGAGCTGTGCTTTATGTCTATTTTAACATTTAGCTGGATTTAGCTTGCAGCTATTTGTCTTTTGCCAGTGATTTAAAGCACTCGGTAAGTCCCTCTAGTAAAATACAGTAAGATGACTTGGGCTTTTTGCTAAGCCAAACAGACGGAGCTTTTAAGTCTCTCACTATCAGACATTTCTGTCAGCCCTCAAATTGTTTTCTGTGGTTGTTTTCTGCTCTCTCTTCATTTTTCCAGTGCCTGCAATTGGCCAAATACAGAGTAAAAATCAGATCGTAGCAACACTGAAGAAGTAGCACAGAACTGGACCAGACCCAGTGTGCTGTGGTCGGGTGCCCAGCTTCCCCCCTTCCCACAGCTGCAGCCCGGCCACCTCTCCTGGGAGGTGCCTACGCTTTCTGTTTTGACACTGTAATTTAACGGCGGCTGTTCTGCATGTCCAGAGATGCAGCACCCTCGATTATTTTCAGCTATTTGACTTCTGGCTCATTGCTGAGTTTGGTGACAGTCCAAAGAGCAGGTCCCCCTGCTCAGAGGTCCCCGGGAGGCCCAGCAGAGCAGGAGACCCCGAAACCCTCTGCCCAGGGGCTGGCACAGGCGCGGTGGCACCTGGCAGTGGTAGTAAGCAACCTCACAGAGCTGCCCTTCCTCCAGCTCCTGAGAGATTTGAGAGCTCAGCCCAGATTTGAGAGGAGGGTGACTCATTCAGTGACCGTTTAAGGTGCAGTAAGTAAATAGGCTCTGGGAGGGGTGCCTGGATGTGGGGAGACCCTGCCCAGGTCAGCCGGTCTCTCCTCAAGGACGGTGATGGTGCACAGAGAGAAAAGATGCTGATATTTGTCATACGCAACAGAAAGGCTTCTGCTCCCTCTGCCCCTTGCTGCTCACAGACTCACGGCGAGCATGTGTTTTGAAAGCAGCAGTTTGGGCATCTTCCCTTCGAGAGGATGCAAGAACTTGCTAACACTGAATGGGGCATCCAAACCCCAAAGAGCAGCGGGATGTGCATGGCCTGGCCTCTTTCGCTCATTCAGGTGATCAGCCATTTGCTCGGGCTGTGGATGTCTCCACCCTGAGGTGCCCAAGGCTCTCCACAGTGTCCTGCTTCTTCTCCCATCACAAGGGACGAGTCTCCCCCAGCCCTTTTGGGGATCTAGATTTTGAAATGCGTTTGCGTTGGAGAGAATGTTGTGGTGCATTTACGGTCCAAGGTCTCATGTTACACCACAGAGCAGACAGAGCTATCTTGCTGGTACCCTTGCACTGTGAATAGTTTCAGTTCAGTGCTTTGAGGTGTTTGGGGTGGCTTTTCTTAGTAATTTCAAATGAACAGGTCAGTAATGTCACCTCAATTAGCCTGAGGTAATTTGTGGTGGAATTCTTCATTAAAAAAAAAAAGATGCGTTTAATAGTGAAGTCTTTGCAAATAAAAGGCCATGCTGGAGCACTTTGAATGTGATTACAGTGACTCACATTTTTAATGGCTTTTTTTTATCTCATAAGTGGCTTTTTTCCAAACAAAGTCCTACAAGGCCTCATATAACAAACAAGGGTTACTGCTCTTTTCCACACATAACATGAAAAATATCCTTGAGCGGAGCGAGCTGCAGCCCATCTGCTGTAGCTTGGCCCGGCGCACGGCGCAGCTCCCTGACCATTACGCATGGTTCTTGGTAAAGCAAACCACCTGCTTCCTGCACGAGGTCCCGCCTCGAGCCTCCCCAGCGCTTCTCCGAGGAGGAAACCCATCCAAACCGCTGATGGGGGATGACAACCTTGGCATTCCCTTTTGCTGCATTTGTTCTTATGCCATTTGTTGTTCGCTCAAGTGCTCCGTGGACTTTCGTCTTCTTTTCCATCCAGACTAGAAAAAGGCAGGCTGCGCCAGAAATAAATAGACACTTACATTCCTGTTTATTGCGCTCCCTTGCTCTCCAGCTGCAGTCAGCAAAGTCTTCATTTGGGAACCCAAAAGGGCACCCTTGAAAGGGAAGGAAAAGGAGAGAGAGAAGTCTTGGGGCAGTTTTACCAAGGAGTGATCTGAACGTCAGCCCCCTCCTCCCTGATTCAGGGTCTGATGCTGCAGATGCTTGACTGAGCTGAGCCTTCATGAACCCCACTTATGTCAAACAAGTACTCACATGAATTCCAGAAGTATCCCGGATGTGTACTTCCCAGACACTTTACCTAGACAAACTGTAATTTTGCAAAGGCTGTACTGAGTAAAAAATGGCATTTCCCCAGCTGCTTGCCATCACGCTCCACAGGTCTGCCAGCTGAATGGACCAAAGCCAACGCCATTACACAGTGCACGCTGAGCATCCTCGTGTTGCTTTCACTGTCGATGAAGGGAGACCTCCACTAATCTCATCATTGCTGCTCGAAGCAGATTAGGGACCATTTGTATAACCCCATCCACCAGCTACACTGGGAGGGTGCCCTGCAGCACTGGGCTGAGGAGGTGGGCATGGCTTCAAAGGATGCAGCGCTTCACAAAACAAATGGCTTTCTATGGCCTAAGCAAGTTCAGGGTATGCACTGCTCAGGGTACCTCTTAGTGGTCAAAACATTAATGTGAAGTTTAAAAGTCTGAGTTGAAATCCTTTCCCAGTCTAAACTGGAGACCACCAGCTATGTCTTCAGGAACTGGAAGAACTGGGCTATTGGGGGATGAGGACTTCTGCTGGGCCGTGACACTGCTGCTGCAGTCTGGAGGGTGCTGTGGTGGCACTTCATATGACCATCAGGACAAGATGCTTCCTTCCTCCTACATTAAAAAGAAAAGAAATTCAGTGCTGTTCTGCTAAGAAATAAACAGTTTTCACTACCTTTTTCTCTGAGGAAGTTAACCTGTGTTGTTAAATTGACTGATTATAAATAACTATCAGCAGCACTCTGAGGTAAACACCTCATATGAAAAATTTCAGCTCAGATGGTAGAAATCTGGCAGAGTTTTATGATCAACTCAAAATGGGATCTTACAGCAGAGGACAAAGCAGTGGTGCCAGCTGTGCCCAAGACCGGGACATTTGCCTTCTTGAAATAGTGTTATTTGGAGGAAAAAGGGTTTGTGGATATGGCCGGTTAGCTGGGTACTTGTTTGGCGTAGATTAATATCTCACTGGTACCAACCCTATCGTGTTCCTTAGCGTGCAACGTGCTGTGCCACTCGGTGCTCAGAGTGCACCTTTTTCTTTTTTCTTAGAGACTGAAGTTGTGCAACATGCAGTAAATATCATTAGAACTGGAAAAAATACTTGCTATGCATAAATAAGTCTTCTAATGCAAAATAAAATCACGGCTTTAAACGTGTCATCATTAACCATTGGCCAAAACAAAATCATCACTTAAAAATGTATCGTGTCTGGCTGGCCAAAACTCAAGCTTATGTTAATTTGTTTTGTCATGCTAAATGGTGGCTTTAAACACATCAGGCCACGGGCAGAGATAGGCTGCAGTTGGGACTGTATGAAACAGGGTGAAACATGCAAGACACACTGCAGTAAAGCATTGGTTAAGATAATCTCAGCATCAACCTACAAGAATACAGTTGTGCTAAAAAATGATAGGAATGGTCCTAACTCTATTTCAGCGAAGGTGTTCATAGATTGCAGAAGCCACAGCAGGTACCAGAGTCCCTGTGCTTTCCTTCAGCTGCTTAATAACTAACAACCAAACTGCTGGGGTGAGCTGGGGGTTACTGGGAGGCATTCAGACCCTTGTCTTGAGCCTCACTTACAACAGAATGTGCCCCAGCATAGGTAAGAGACAATCCTGAATTCCTGCATGCTCATGGGTATGGCAATGTTTTGGTTCCTTTTTTCAAAGAATTTAATTCAGGTGAAGTAGGTATAACCATAAAATCTGGCCTCCTCCGCTCTGGAGCAACCACTCCTGTTGACTCTTCCCCATTCCCTCCATTTGCCTTTCACAGCAGGACTTCAGGGTATTTCTATGTTCCCTGTGATGGCAGAGGCCCCAGAGCTGTCAGCAGTCAGGACACCAGTTTGACTCCTCTGCACAAATTTGTGTTTGGCATCTTCTGCTTAGAGTCTCGTCTTGAATGCTTTTGGGTCAGCTCCATATGCAGAGTTTGTTGGGTGCTCAGCGGCATCTGGGTAGGGCCCATGGGTGTGACTGCAGTACAAATAATTCACTAAGATAAAAGGCAGCATGGATACAAGAATAAATAAGCTTACAGGTACCATAAAAATGTGCTGTAATTACAAAGTTTCCAGCAAGCTCTGGTAGCAGCAAGCTCTGGTAGTAGCAAGCTCTGGAACAGGGCTCCAACAAGCTTCACAGTAGAAACAGCGGGAGCAAGAAACCTAACTAGTCTTAAGATGGAGCCTGCAGAACGTATGATCTGTTTGTCTGCAGTAGCACAAGAGCTTCTGATGGAGAAGTCTCTCCCCGTCTTACGCTCCACAACCTGTTGTAGCTGTCACATTCAGTCTTGGCTTCCTGCAGCTATAAAGCTGCAATGTGAACTTCCGTGCACAGCAGAAAGCACCTCCTTTCTGTATAGCAGAGCTGTGAGGAAGGGAAAACACTTGCATTTGAGCTGAGCCTATGCAGTAGCTGAGATATTCCAGGAGCAACATTTGTACTGGAGAAGTCAGCCCAGCCTACTGCAACAGTGGTAGTAAGGGCTTCAGCAGCATCTGAGGTGGTGTTCAGGATACAAAAGGAGTGGAGTAAAAGAACATAAAACTGCTGGGTTTTGTTACTAGCACTGCTGCATCTAGTATGCTTCATTCATGAGTATGAAGCACCTGGTGGAAGATGGAAGCCTGATGCAGCGATCTGTCATTGACTCTAGAGAGTACAGATAGTACATAAGGCAGGTATTTTGTGTCTTCCCAAATAAATCAGTGGACACACTTCTCCAAAGCAGTGTTTCTCCATGCTTTTTAGTCCAAACATCCCTGAACATTTTTGAGGACTAAGCTGCAGGCTGCTTGAGCAGTCTTAACGCAGTGGTCTTCATGAACTAAGAATTAGGCTGCCCTTTGAAAGTTGTGACAACGTGTGTGGAGGTTTGGGCAGTTTTGAGATGGGGGAGATAGTGGGGAGAGCTGCTTTGTTTTAGAGTGATCTCACAAACCAATCTCTGAAGTATTTCAGACCATGAGTGGTCCCCAGAGCACAGGTTGAGAAATACTCTTCCCACGGACACAATAACATCTGAGAGCAGAACTGCATTTTTCCCTAAAGCTGCCGAGTTCATGAGGGATTGCTCGGAGAGCAGGGGGTGGTTAGACCTCTCCGTTGTTATTCACAGCTCTAACTTACAGCAAAATAGAAAATAGCATTCTAATTGTTGTCATAGCGAAGGAAATGTTTAAACCCCAATGCAAATGTAACCCATGCTGTTCTTCTGCAAGCATGTGTGCAAAGCCTGAGATGTAAGATCTCCTGGGTATTCCCATGAACTAGAGTATAAAATCAGAGCTGATAACATTCAATGCCTTGTACGCTCTAACTGATGTCAGTGATGATCAAAACATGCAAGAACTGAGAGGGAGTATCAATTTTAAGGAAATTGCATCAGCAGTCACCAGTGTAAGAACATCCCAAGGAAGAAAGGTGGGTGGGCTCTAGAAGATACAGACAGTAAATGTATGGACCCCTGGAAAGATCCAGGTTTCCTAATGGGTTTCTTTCATTTTCTGGGTTGAGGAGTAAGTTTTAAGAGTCTGGAAACATTTTCTCAGTGAATGAGAGGTGCTTCAGAAATGAGACATAAAAGGATAGTCTGACTAGAATCAGTACTCCCCCCCAATCAAACTTCCTTTTGAATAGTAATAAAACATAAATATTGAGGAGTCTCTTTTCAGTACTTAAAATGGTCTTGCTTTTCTGTTCCTTTTGAGGAGCACTTCAGAAAGATACCTCTTTTCCCTTTGTCAGTAGAAAAGCAATAAAATTAGAGTCATCTGAAAAATACTGGCATTAGCTCTGAAAAGGGATAATGCAGAAGTATGTCAAAGAAAAAAAAGGAAAATTAAATTTTTGTTACAGTCTGTTTAAGATAACTGAATTCCTCTGAGTGAGTAGCACATTTATCATCATGAATGTCAAAATTTCCAAAGGTAACCTTCTTAAAAAGTCAACCATCAACACCCACGTGGTTCAGAGTCTGCACAGCCAAACCAATAATAAAACCAGTAGGTGTAATAATCGCTGCTGTTCTCTCTCCCCATCGCTTGCTTTCTTCATATAACACGTGCACGTGTGTGTCTGTGTGTGTGTAAAACAGACATAAATCTAGCAAAGAGCAGGACTTGCTTGTCTCTGCAATTATCATGCATTGATGACTCAACAATACATCATTCTGAAAAATAAAGAAGTCTTCCTTCTCCCATATCATTCCTCTACAGGAACAACTTCTTTTTCTTGCCGCAAATCATAGAATCATAGAATCATAGAATGCTTTGTGTTGGAAAGGACCTTTAGAGGTCATCTAGTCCAACCCCCCTGCAGTGAGCAGGGACATCTTCAACTAGATCAGGTTGCTCAGAGCCCTGTCCAACCTGACCTTAAAGGTTTCCAGGGATGGGGCCTCCACTACCTCTCTGGGCAACCTGTTCCAGTGCTTCACCACCCTCATTGCAAAAAATGTCTTCCTTATATCTAGCCTAAATCTACCCTCCTTTAGTTTAAAACCACTACTCCTTGAATCATCGCTTTAAAACATTTTAAGACTAAAACATGACTAAACCTAAACATTTTCATTTGGGGCAAGCATTTTCCAGCAGGTTTGGGTGGTCAGCTGTGGAGAACATTTAGCTTCTATGAAGTTATTTGCAAAGAAGAAAAAAAGGGTTGTTATAAGTGATTTCATTTTTTTTCAAAGATTACTTTCTTGATAACGTTATACAATAAACCCCTAATAGCTGATTTATAGGCCAGCTCCACAAAACAAACAGACCAAGTACACAAGAGAAACAGTGAACATATTGGCCTGGCCAAGGAAAGCTTTCCTAAGATAATTAAAAACACCTCGTGCCTGCACTGTGAGAAAGAAGACAGCTTTCAAAATGTTTATCTTTGAGCTAAAATACAGGTCCCAAGCCTGAGTTTGAAAAGCAGCTGAAAAACAGTTGGCCCCGGTAAGGAGCTGAGGGTAGGTGGGCCAGGCTCTGAGCACCATGCAGGTGGGACCGGGGCCAGCGGGTCAGCCGGGATGGCCCTGGGAGGAGGTGGGCAGGGACCTCCTTCTTCTCGTTTCTGTTCAGTTTCACATGTTGGAGAGGCACATTCCCCTGGTCTCAGAGGCACATCCTCCGCCAGCTATCTCACAGTCCCTCCTCACATGAGGCTTCCCATTAACCCACCCCAGCACCTTCAGCCTCTCAGTTTGTTCCTCCCTTTCGGTCCCTCCATCCTTTGGCACCATGTGGCACCACCGCACAGCTTCTCTGCCACTCCTGCATCTTCTGCGGACCACCCCACTGTTGGGATATCCGAAATACCCCTTTTTTGCCAACATGTCCTTCTGTTGCCTCTCTTCATATTGGCTTCATGTAAGTTATTTAGGCAATGGTTTATATGAAAACCTAGGGTGTGAACAGGGGTCGACATAGTAAAAAGACTTTGGCTGTAACCTCACTTTCAGTCCCTAACCTTAGGAAACTGCTGCCTCCCGGTTCCAGGTTTCCCGCCATTGCGGCTGCTTGCAACTCGGTGGTTTTGTTTATATTGGAACGTTTCCTTCACAAGAAGAAAAGAAGCAAAGTTCAGCCATTACCGCATGAGCAGGAAGTGAAGGAAAAAACCTTCTCCTCATTATAAAAATACACTCAGACCTTTTCCCTGCCTTCCCCCACCCTCCAAGCAAGATTTCAAAGCAAAAGGCAGTCTCAGGCAGTGACATTTGCTATGGAAATACATTCGTTGAGTGCAGCACAGGGCCAGGTCCCGGAGGAAATTTTTGTTGTTGGCTTGATAGTTAAAAGGATTTGGAAATCACCTAACGAGCATGTGGGGTAGGGTGTTGCTGTCTCACTCACTCATTAAACCTGCACCTGATGCATTTCTGTGCAGCAAATAGCCACATGCAGGACTGCTGTCTCCAGAAATAAATGGCCTGAGGAAGCCAAGGGTCTGGAGAGATGGACAAATCCCATGCCTGGGATGAGCTCTTGCAGATTGCAAAATGGTACAGTAGTGCTCTCCCCTATAAGCCTCGCCCTGGCGTGTTTGGCCATCCATGGGCTGCAGATGAGAGCTTCACCGAAGCTTGTGGGCCAGCTCCTGCTCACCATGTAAGTTCTTCTGCTAGTGCCACCTGCAGATGCTGTTGGGCTACAAAAAATGCAGCGTGCTCCGAAAATGCAAACAAGTTGGACATCTAACTAGAGAACATGGTCACAGTGGAATTACAGTTTTGAACACTCATTTCTCTGAGAACTAGGGAATAATAGAGCCCAATAAACAACACAAGGATACAGTAAATGCTGGCCATCTCTTCAGAGAAACCTGCACAGAAGAGTGACATCTTTGGACAGGGATCATCTCTTATTTGTGTCTCTTACTTTCTTTTGGCTGAGTGGCATCTCTTCTTAGTAAATACCTGATCTGTCCTCACTGCATTTCATGCTACTAAATGGCTTTCTTGAGCCAAGAGATGGCACAGAAGCCCTGACATCTTGCAGGGCCTCTGAGACGTCACACCAGCTGTATCAGGAATAGCGTTGTCGTGGTTTAACCCCACTCGGCAACTAAGCACCACGCAGCTGCTCGCTCACCCTCCCCCTCCCCGGTGGGATGGGGGAGAGAATCGGAAGGGCAAGAGTAAGAAAACCCACGGGTTGAGATAAGAACAGTTTAATAATTGAAATAAAATAATAATAATAGTAATAATAATAATGATAATAATAATAATAGTAATTGTAATGAAAAGGAGAACGAGAGAGACAAACAAAACCCAGGGAAAAGAAAACAAGTGATGCAACCGCTCACCACCCGCCGACCGACACCCAGCCAGTCCCCGAGCAGCGATCGCTGCCCCCCGGCTAACTCCCCTCGGTTTATATACTGAGCATGACGTCATATGGTATGGAATAGCCCTTTGGTCGATTTGGATCAACTATCTTGGGCTGTGCCCCCTCCCAACTTCTTGTGCACCTGGCAGAGCATGGGAAGCTGAAAAAGAAAGTCCTTGACTAGTCTAAGCACTACTTAGCAACAACTAAAACATCAGTTTGTTATCAGCATTCTTCTCATGCTAAATCCAAAACACAGCACTATGCCAGCTACTAGGAAGAAAAGTAACTCTAACTCAGCTGAAACCAGGACAAGCGTGTAGCATCCAAGGGGAAAAGATTAAAATACCCACCATACTTGTGAAAAAAAAATTGTTAAGAGAAAGTTTCTTCCCAGTGGGAAGAGTTTCTGAGGCTGAGAACCACGTCTTGGATATTCTCCAACACTGAAGGACTACTAAACTTATAAAAGACATGCAACATCAGATAACACCAGCGATGCATCCAGATCATTATCCCATCTCTGGCCACAGCCAGGTGCTGCCAGAGCAAAGGGCAGGAACACCTGTATCCAGTAATTGCACATCAGGTGAAACTCTTGATGATCTCCTTATCAAGAGTCAAGACTTCTAGGAACACGTTCTTCCAGGATGAACACAGCGTTGCCTCATTGAAACAAAAAAAATGGGGGAGGATGTGCCACCAAATTGTGAGGGTAAACAACAGGACAACGTCTCCACATGCTTATGTGCTTACTGCTGACAAGTTAATATTCCATAAAGCCAGACTTAAGCCCTGAACACGCTGGACACATGAGTAACCTTGCACACATCTGAAGTTAAGACACCTTGTTTGTTGCACGGTTAGAGCTAAGGCTTAGGCAGATTCGTCACAGCTACAGCAGTTCTGCAGCACTTACTTGCACAGACTGTGCAAAACACAAATATGAAGCTGATAATTTCAGCAGTATGTTAGAGGTTTGTAGCAATATGGGCAAGGGCCAATGGATGGTGGCAAATAGTGGGGAAAAGGTCATGAGAAAAAAAATGAGGGAAGTAAATTGTATTAGCAGAAAAACAGGGCACGACCCCACCATTTGGCAAAGTTACAGAAATGTTAACCTTTGGAAATGCTATTAGTTCACTGCTGTTGGAAAGTTGGCTAGAAAGGCAACACTCAGGACTGACTCAGTTCTAGGGTTTCTGCTGCGCTAAGCACAGTAACACATGAACACACCTCCCCTCTCGGAGGCATGCTCGTAAGGAACAGTCACTAAATACTGTGTTATTCCTAATATTTTGCTACCCTAGGCAACCAACCACTGATTCCGCTTGGCATGACTCAGCCTGGAAGAACTAGATAGTCTAGAATCAATTTGCTACTCCAGTTGAGTTTGATTTTACGATCTTAACACTTGTCATTTTGGGAAGGAACAAAACATTCACTGTTCCCAGGGTATGTAATGCTACTGGGAAGCCATAAATTTTAATTCGGTGCTTCATTTCCCTCGTGAAGAGATGTTGTTCATATGTGCTGTCACAGTTGGGGGTTCCTCTTTTTTTTCCTTTTGGTTGCTTGTTCCTTCATTAAGTTGGAACACACTCAGAAGCACGACAGCTTTTGTTTCTATCAATGATGGATGTTATAGTGAGAGTTTTGGTCTGGTTTCCTTGGACCAGGAATTGTTTCACGTGAGTTTTTCTGCTGGATGAGCTGGTACTCCTCGCTCCTCCTGGCTCCCTCTCCAAGCTCTGCCAATCACTATTTTTCTTCCTTCAGCATCCAGCTTGAATTTGAAGTGGCAGGAAATAGAGCTTGATGGTTTTATTCTTTGGAGGAAAGGAATCAATTCAGAATGCATGCTGGTGCCCAAAAGAGATTTAGCGAAGAGAAGTGCCCTGCAAGTTTATCCAAGTGTATTTCAGGGCTTGAAAGCAGAAACAGAAAACTTATCAAAAATATTTGGTTTTTTTATTTGAATTAATATTTTAATTTATTGGAAAGCCATATGCCTATAGAGTTTTCTGTAAGATATATTGCATCATATTTGGGAAAAAATACCTGCATGTCTAAAGGCTCAGAGAAAATATCTGCTTTTCATTCTTCTCCCTTGTATTTTCCACTTGAAAAAAATTTTACCATGACAAAAACTGAAGGTACATACAGAAAAACGTCCAGTTAATTGAAGGGTGCCTACTGCAGTCTATGAAAGAAGATAGGTGATATCCTAAAGGAAAGAAATTTTAATGATAGCAAAGTTCAAAGGGGAATATTTTAAAGGTTTTCTATAATTTTATGTTATGGGATAAAAGTATATCCTGTCTGTGAGGTCAGAAACCCTGTTTAGCTCCTGTTTGAGAAGGAGACTCAAACTTCAGTCAGGAGGTTGGCTGAAGCTTTTCATATTTTTCAATACTCAGTGGTCTTAACATTTTGAGGTCTGAAAAGGAGGAAACAGATACTGTAACTTGTATGTTTTTCTCCAAGTCTAGGTCCCCATAGACTAATTTATATTCTTGAAAATATGCAAATTAATTTTACAAATGGATCTGGATAAGAATAAATTTTTAATGGTCATCAATTTAATGACCTTGCAAATAGAAGAGGTCACCTCTCTTGCTTCTTAATAAACTCTGAAATCTAGCTGACATGCAGAGTTCACTGTTTTCAATGGTGAAAGGGAAGGTATTATTTTTGGTAGGGTTCTTTGTTCCCGTCCCTGAAGACCACATGAAACCTGGCTACTGTCCTGGGACTTCAAGTTATTGTCTTTATAGTCCCTGGAGTTAACCTAATAGCCTGGGATCTTGTCTGTAGAAAACATTTGGAGAAAAATGAATTTATGTTGTATTTCCTGCATATTTTTGATAGCTGCTTGGCCAGACTAACAGTATCCCTCCTTGTACTGTGGGACAGTAATCTTTCAGCTTTTGATGGCCTTTTACAGAAGGAAATCTGAATAAAAAATACACAGTATTTCAAAATGAAGGCCAAGATTTACTCAGAGTAGGACCAAAGTGGAATTTAAAACACAGATACAGCATAAACATGGCCTTTCCCTTTTCTGTGGTCTCTACTACACTTCAACAGGAAAGTTGTTCAAAAAATAAACCTTTCCACACCGAATGGCAAGGGCACTGCATACAAACTCATGGGGGGAACTCAGCAGAGGACCTCGTGGAAGGATTTGATGAGAACCAGAGTGGGGGCTGCAGACCCAAACCCCCATGGGCTGAGGTCCCCTTTGGGGTGCTGCCCAGCCGCACACTGCTGGTTTGAAATACTTAGCTCTTAAAAAACAAGCATTTTAACTACTGAAAGAGATCTATCACTTGAGACACATGCCAATGCTGTGGACTTCATTTGATGTGCTTTAATGTACACATTAAAGTGTATATGCCATAGTGTGTATGCTATAGAAAATAATCCCAAGGCTACAGCATTACAATTAAAAAACTAAAGTGCTCTAAAATCATAAGAAATTAAATAGAAAAAAAATCAAAACGTGAGACTCCAAGAATCGAGCTTAGTGCCTATCCAGAGAAACAGCCAAAAGTTTGTGTTGCTGGTGGCACGAGGACCAGTTTCCTCACTGTCCTGTATGAGTGGGAACGGAATCCACTTTTCTAGCCCTGGAAGGGATGGATGCCTGAGGCACTGCAGGAGGGCCAGAAAACACTACTTGGTGGATCTTTCTGCCTTGTTTAAAAACGTGAATGACAGAAATCTTCCCCAAACATCTTGCTGCAGTATGCTTTTATGGTCTAGATTACAGGGAGGCCTATCCTAGGACTTCCATTTTTCTGATGTGATCTATTTTACTGCATCTACAACATAATTTCAACAGGCTGCAAGGACACCTTCCACTAAGAAAAAGGAACTGAATTTGAGGCATTTTTACAAGTTAAAATATAGAATAATATTCAAATTACCTTTCTAAATAAAGAGAAAACCCAAGTTTCAAACCATAGTCCTTTTACCAGGAGAGATTAAAAACACCTCTGGCTTTGGAAGTTTTGATTTTAAAGCTGTGTCGAGCCTCTTCTGCTCCTCAGGCAATCAAAGAAAATTATTCGCTCTAAGGGAAGAAGCGATTTAAATGTATGTTCATTAGGAAGCCTCTTACCATGTGTGCCACGTGTGTTTGCCCACGTGCAAGTACTTGCACAGGAACATCTTGTAACATTGGTGAGCTCTAGCTTTACACCAGCGTGTTGTACAACAAAAAGGGGTTGATTGCATACGATGTGAGAAACAAGCCTTCAGGCAGGGAATCACTATTTTCTGGATACTTCTGGTTTTGTCGGGCAATTTAAAAAGGAGTAAAACTAGCCTTCTGCATGTCTACTAACCTAAAAAAGGAAAGTTTCTTTTCTTTTTTTCCTTTTTTTCTTTGGGTTTTTTTTTTTTTTTTTTTTTTGGGTTTTTTTTTTTTTTTTTTTTGGCAAATGAGCCCAGAATGCCAGGATTTGGATCTCTGAGCTATTTGTTAGACTCACCCTTCCTTCTCCAACATCAAAAGACTCCAGAGCTTTGCCATCAGCACGGGAAGGATGGGCTTCCACAGGTTTTGACAGCAGGTCTGTCACGCTGCTCCAGGGGCAATTTCAACAGAGGTGGTTTTCTCATGCTCCAGCTCCAGCGCCTGTCTCACATGCGCAGCCAGGTTGGGCACTGCCCTGGAAACCTCGATCCCAGCAACAGGTTTGGGGACACTTTAGGGGCTACAGAAATCTGTAGTTTTGGGGCTGCCATTTTAGAAGTTGTGCCACTGTGTGCTACCTATAGGCATAAAAGTAAGTTCTTGAAGACACTAGTAGAAACTACAGCTAATTTTTTTAAAAAAGAATTTAATGCTTACAAATCATTAGCGCCTCAAAATACAGTAGCTCAGCGAAAGTCTTAAAAGGACTAATGGAAACTACAGTAAATTCTCTTTTAAGATTTTCCCTGGACTACTATTTTTTTGATGCACTAATGTTTCTTTTCATCTGCTTCTCTTTGAAAAAAAATCTGGTTACAGTTCTTAGCCAATTTCATACGTTTTTGTGATTTCATTTGGAACCCCCTTGACATATTTGCCAACTAATTTACAAGAATTATTGCATTGTAAAAATATTCAGAAAACCTGGATGCAATTGATTCCTGTAAAACATTTTGTCTTACAGGAAAATAAATTATCTATCGTTAACCCTTTAATCCCCGCTGGCCTGTATCAAAACCACTTCCACATGCATCTTAAAAAAAAAATTAAAAATCACTGCATTAAGCAACTGTCAATCTGGAAAGTGTATTTTTAATTGCAGATTTACAATTTGTTCTTTTGTGCATGTACTCTGGATTTTTTTGAGTGCTAAGGAAAAGTAACAGACTGACGTGAGTGGTCCCTCTTTCTCACCCAACCCAACCCATTCTGAGGAACTGGCTTTGCCCGTGGGTGAAGCTGCCTTGGGTGACACCTGGTATAACCCAGGTAAGATTTTTCAGAAGTACATGTGTGGTATTTATAATTAATTACAACTTTAGACACATAGCATTCATCATTAGAGCCACAGTTAAAATAACTGGGGTGTCTCAGGTGGGGAGGAGGAGGCAGCGGCTTATTTCTGAGGTGGCGTTTAAACTCATTTTTGAGTGATAAAGCTCTAAATAACTCAGGTTTTGCCTGTCCAAGTTTGCAAGTTTGCTTTCACTTCATCCTTTTGCTAAAAGACCAAAAAAAAAAAAAAAAGAAGAGAAGAGTCTTTTTGATATTACTCAATGTGAGAAAAAGAACAAAACCAGAAATTAAGAAAAGTGATCTGTGAGAGTGAGCCCTGATGGGCACACGGGTTTATAGATGCATGAGCTCTCCCATCCGTCACAACCATTGTATTCTTATTAAAAGAAAAAATTTTCTAGGCTCATAAACAGGATGTTGAGAGAAGGACTAAGCTGAAAGAAACAGCCTTTCTCATCTTGGCTATTTATTTGATATTCTTGAGATGAAATGAAATATTGAATTGCACCATCCTTTCTAGAAATTACAGCAAATCCTCACATATTTGGATCATGAAATTTGAGCTGCTCTCTTCCTTCAGACTGCTTTTTCATTCTCTGCTTTACTCTTTCCGTGTCCTGGATGTCTTTTTGATTTCTATTTCTTAAGAATCGGGCTTAGCTGTGGAAGGCTGTCAGATTAGCAGCATTGCTGTAAGCCCATGATGAAAAGACAGCTAAAATGTGTCAAGCAAGCTGATGCTGGTACATGTTATTCACATCTTGGAGTGTCTAAAAAAATTTAAAAGAAAAAAATCATTCTGTGTAGGCATTTTTCCTACTATAGAAGAAACTGTATTTCTTTAAGAAGAGACCCAATGCAATAAATGAAAGCTGTGTTTTGTCTATTCTGTTCTTTTGTCACCCCACCTACTTTGCAAACTACCTTGAACTCATTAATTTTATTTTGTGCAGGGTCAAGCAGGCTCTGACTTTCAAAACTGCCACAAAATGGTTTCAGCCCATCTCCTCTGTCCTTTCCCAGAGTTCTCATTATGCAGTACAAGTTTACTTGCTCTTGCAGGGATTTGATGAGACCAGTGTTCACAAAGAATAATTTTAGTACAGCTGAGTTGAATTTGCAAGAGGTAAACTGTGGGTGCTATTTAGATTGTTGACCTCTGGGAAGAGCATTTAGAAGCATGGGACTTCGGGGTTGGTTTTTTTTGCATGTTGTATTTTTGGAAAATAAAACAACGCTGTTGCTTTTCTGCTCTTCTCAGTCTCAGCACTTCAGAAAGCTGCCTTTGGTGGTTTACTCCCCCAAGCTCTGTTCCTACTACCTACCTCACATGGACATGTGAATGGATCAGATTTGACATATCGGGCTCTTCCAGATTTAGAGCACTGAAAGAAAACTGTCATGCTACATTTGACTACCCTCTGTCTGCGTGTGCCATGATCCCCCAAGGCTTCCACCTCTGTCAAGAGAGTCACCCTGCCAATTATTTTCCCAGATTTGTTTCAACAACCCCATCTGCCTTTCTGCCAGGTATCTTTTTCCATTACTTAGGCACTGCTAAACAAACAGATTGCCCTGAATGTCTTTAACAAACACACAACAACCTGGCCAGGGTCCCACCTCACCTCATTCCACAGAGTAATCACCACCCTCTTCTGCAACCTCATTTTCTGGATTTGCAACGGTAAAGAATGCGCATGTCGGAGCCAGGAGACCCTCAGCTTGGTAGGTCTATTGGTCACTGCGCCCGTCTTAACACAGCAGGCAATACCATGTAAGTCATGGTTCAGGCTGGGAAAAGACCCTTCACCAGGTGAGTCTCAGGTACAGTATTTATTCAGCTGCTCTGAGGGAACTGTAGGAAGAGCGGCAGGAGCAGCGCGGTAGCATCCGAGCTCTTCACAGTGCTACAGATAATGCCAGAAATGCCTTCTGTGCTTCACATCAGCTTCCAAAAGCTCTTGCCAAGCAAGGAATGAAAGCTAAGGGTTCATGCTGGCATCCATTTTGAGAAAGTTATCTGGAAAACAGCATGGGAGCCGGAGAGCTTGTGAGAGCTTCTTTCACTGAGCGAGAGCTTCCTGGGTTCCCAAAAATGCTCATGTATCAGAGCCCACGGGAGCTGATCCAGATGCTCTGGGGTAGTTAACCAACGGGTAGTAACTGCAGTAAGATACAGCCCAAGAACAGATGTGTGCTGCAAACTACACCTGATTCAACATGATGAACACAGACATACTATCCAGCTGATGCACAGATAGCACAGGTTTAATTAGCCACAGTTTGATTATCCGGTGTTGACACGGTTTTTATGACTAAGTCACCCTTGAGACACTCAGAATCTGGAAATCCCAACCACAGATAAAAATTTCCTTGCAGCTACATAAAGTCACAGTATTTTTCTGACAAACTTTGGCTGAGAGTTTTGAGCATTTTTAACTTATCGGGCTTGCAGTGCATTTTACAAGGAGAGTGAAGTCTTAAGGCATAAATCATTGACTTAAAGGAAAACAACTGTGTAACAATATTACAAGATATACAGAACAGGATGCACTTGGATTCCAGTTTCTGTTCATTGGCTCACCAGAGAGAAGCATCATAAATCAGAAATAGAGAATGGAAATCAAAGAAAAGTAACAGGAAGTGTCAAAATGAAAACCTGGCAGAAATTACCAATATGAGGAAAAGAAAAAAGACTCCAGATGTTTTTAAAAAAACATAAAAACCTGGGAAAGATTCAGTGAACAAAAGATCTACAACCAGAAAAAAAATGACAGCTTGGTTGGGGGGCTTCTTCTCTTTCTTTCTCACATACAAGCCAGGTCTAGCAAGGCAAGAAAATATCTATCTACTAAGAAGATGAGGGAGGCGAAGGGGGGAAAAAGCCATATAAACATCACCTCCCCTCCTTTCTTCCCATGAAGGGTAGGTCTGGAAACTTTGATCCAAGAAACATTTCAATCGGGCTCACAATTCAAAAGGTTCATTAAATCCAGGATTATTACCCCAAGAGAGCTTGATCAGAGCAGCCAGGCTGTAATGTTTAAGAGGCTCCTTATTCGCACATACCTACAGGCTGCAGCGCTCACAGTCACACAGCAAGGAGCATGTGAATCCCAGCCCTGTGCAGAACCAAGCTTTTTCCTCTGGGGCCATCTGCCGGCTTTCACGCAGATGCTTCTCGGGACCTTTCTGGGACAATGATTGCTTTATCAGGTGCATCAAAGGTGAGTGATGCTGGAGCCATTAGGCATGATTTCTCAGGGAGCTGTAGTCCAAGCTGTGCTGGAGGCTGCGTCTTCCATCCCACATGCTGCCATAACTCCAACTGGCACACGATTCTTAAATCAAGTCTTCTGAAGACTTAAAAAAGAAAAAAATCCAGCTCCGCTTCCCATACTTTCCTTGCAATCAGAGATGTTCTCCCTCCTTCTGCATGTGTGCCACGTTTAATCCAACAATGGCCCTAAATTTTAATAATTGTGAAGGTAAGGTACTCTAAATCCTTCCTCCAACAAACAACTCAAAACAACATTAATCTATTCACCTAAAACTTTTTCAAACAAAACTGTGAACTAGGGAATTAATTTGCAGACTGATGCTTAGAAACACTAAGTCATTAACTGATCCATATTTAATTTCTTAAAGAATCAAGCTTAGTCAGTAGACTCCTGAATCAAGAATAGATTAGATTTTTATTTGTATATGATCATTTCAGGGTAATTTTACCAACTGGTATACATTTGTATCATGCTGCTACTAAACTACAGTGTATTATTGTAAACCCATTTTCAAGCTGCTTAACTCAAGCATGGCTAGAAGCTTAAGGCTATTATTAAAAAAACCCCAACAAAACACCAAACCCAACCAACCAACCCACGCCACCCCCATCAAATCAAACACCTTTCTCCCCTCACCCCTCCAGCATACTTTACAAGTTTTATGAATTTGAACAACATTCATAAACCATACAGTAAAACGATGAAACCTTCAATCCTAGCACATTCCAAACAAAAATATCCTTGTGTTTTAAGGAACCAAAATATCCCCTATTATTAACAGAAAACGTATGCTGACCCACCAACAACAATTTGCATCTGAGAGGCTTACTACCTTTCAAAAACAGTTTTCTCTCTCAGACTAGAGAGACTGATATGCTTTGCAATTTAAGAGCTCCAGTTGCTATAATTCAAGATTATATAGCTGGGCTATAATTTATTTGCATTTCATTTAAGCACAGAGCTTTTCCACCAAAGTAGGTACCATTCTGCCTTCTTAATAGATTTGTCTACTTAGCTCTGTTCCACTGCAGCCACATGTGTTCAGACAGGAAGAATCGGGAAAAGCCCCTTGCTATATACACTGGTCCAGACCACATGCACTTACGTGTGAACAACGCACTGGAAAGTTACAATCCATCTGACCAAAAGATTTCTAAAAGGAAACTAATGTTTTTCTGTGTATTGTTATAGCATCCACTGCTCTGAGGTGAAAAATTAACAATATGCTTCTTTAGAGATAAAGAAGATTATGATAATGGATGTGTCACTGTTAGAAATCCTTAGCAATGCAGACATCAAAAGTAATATTAGGTCTGCTTATGCATTAGTTATTTTCATTAATAATGCTATGAAGCTTTTAAATTATTTCATAATCCTCAAGATGTTGTTGGGGCTCAGAATCACCTCAAATTTGAGACATATCAGAAAGGCCACAGAAGACAAAACAGACATTCTTTGGTATTTTTGGCATTCTACTGCATCGCAATGATACTTAAACCTCAATATTAAGTCTTGCAAATCTGTACTGTAAAGATGCTGGAGTTCTTAACAAAACAAGCCCTTTTTTATCTGCTGGCTGGTTGTGCAACATATAAAGTAACCCTGTCAAGCTAACAAAACCCAGTGCTTCTCCACAGCCAGCAGCCAATGAAAAATCCCCTCGAGTGACATATCCCAAGAGAGTTCTGGAGCAGTGGGAAGTAACATCTGGGAGAGTGTCTGACCAAAGACCAAGAATGAGGTCTTCACGCTCCTCAGTTGTTTCTTTATCTGGAATGCTTGGGGGGTCACTTTCTAGAGCCTTCGTGTTATCCTTTTTCTTCTTCTTCTTCTCCTCTTTTAGTTTCTGTACCTTGTGCTTGAATATGTCACGATGTTTGGGTTCTTGAGGACCGCAGAAGAGTTTGTCTTTGCCTAGATGCAGCAAGTCATCTTCTGTCGGGATGCAAATCATGGCATGTAATTCAGGGTTCCCCTTTCTCAGGATAGACAAGTTGACCCATACAAGAGCCCTTGGATAGCTCATCAAGATTGGCAAAAAAACATCTTCAGTCATTTCCTTCTGTCCCAGTCGAGAAATAAGGCGGACTCGCCGATCTTTTCCAGCAGTGGGATAGCACCAGGCTGATAACTGCATTAGTAGTTTCTCGCTCCTATTAAAAGTTTTAAAAAATAAATGTCAAGGATAGCTATTAACAAGTAGTACCACAGAAATCCAGCGCCCTGCATATTTGCAAGAGCATGATTAAAAAAGCCCTGGGGCTTGCTGCAAGCTTCCAAGCTGGTATTTGTATCACTCTGAGCACAAAAAGAACATAGGTGAGTGGAATTCACGTGCAAGGCTATTTCTTCAGAAGGAGACATTACCTGTTAAAACCCCCAAAACTTGTTAAATCACAAATGCTCTAAAACCTTCAGTGACATTAATACAGTCCAGAACCGCCGCTGTTTTCTTCCCCTGATAACTACACAAAAATGAAAGACCTGCATTCAGGCACTTTCCNCACCATGCCCTTTCAGTGATGCTGGATATTTCTATCTACTGTGACTGACACCACCACCTTTTCCTCTAAACTTCTACTTCCCCCTCCTAGCTGGAATGGGAGCCAACACCAGTTGGTGCAGAGGACACTTCCAGCTACCACATACTCATGGTTGAGTT
>VYZW01045167.1:1595-25503 GCA_013401315.1 Balaeniceps rex
TTTCAGCTGCCTGAATCTCATAAAAACTGCAAGACAAGCCCTGATATCTGGCAAGTCAACAGAACTGTTTATTTTCTTGGACATAGAGATTGAATTTTATTTTGGGTCTGGCAGGAGGAAAATTTTTGAAATACCCTGGGGAGTCAGAGTTTGCCTCAGAGCTCTCTCTTTCTGCACCTGTCAGAAGTTTGATTTATTTATTTTTTCTGTACTGTACATACTGGCAGCTTAGAAACCTAACAAACAAACAACTTGTGTATTTTTTCTGTAACCTCATCAGGAAAAACCAGGAGGAAGAAAACATGTTTTACTACCTAAGCTTTTTGCTTCCATTTTTATCTTACATTGCACTTGTTCTTACACATGGAAGATAACAAACAGTCCCTTGTGTTGCCTATGTGTATGTATTTGAAGGCAAAATATTATGTCACAGTGTGAAGTTGTAATATTGTGCCTATTAAAACATCAAAACTAGCTCAATATAGAAAAAGACATGGTGAGGTCAAGCTGCAGATGTATCCCCAAAGGTAGTAACTAAGGAGGACATTTTAGTCCCAATCATTTTTAAACGTGTGTGGATCACTAAAGCATAATTCTTCTGGTTTTGAGGGATAATGTGTTTGCTAATAGTTGATGGCTACGTCATCTGAAGAGGCAAAAATTTTTTTATTTTATTTACATTTTTTAAAACCTTTAAAGCACTTAGATTTTCTTAACAAGAAGATCATTGACCATTTAAGGAGACAGAACTTCTAATGACTGACAGGTTCATGATATTTATTCGTTACTGGTTTATTCTTAGTCAAACTAATTGCAAATCATTAGAGAGCAACATGGTGGTCAATGTGAACTGTAATAGTGATCTGAGTTTCTTGTGTAAAATTGTAGATATAACTGTAGTCAGTCCCGGATCAAAAAATAATGCTGAATTCACACAATGCTCATAGTAATTCTCAAAGCACTTTAGAAAGCAAGAGAGATAATTATTACATGTTCTGTAATAAAGAATAAGAAAGTGGCTACAGACATCACCAAAAAGTTAGTGGTGTCAGCACTGGCGCCTGAGGACATGGTCTATGCTTTGTAGAGACGCATAGGGGGAAAAAAAAGGCAAAGCCAGTTGGCAGGACACCAATGAGGAGCTTGCAGAGCCCTTGGCCTCAGAATAAAGTGGTTAATATAAAGAGCTCTTCAGTCTTTGAGGGGAGGCCCTCTCCATACCACACTGAAATCACTGCAGTACCCAAATAATCTGGATGCATCCTGGACTGTGGTGCAAAGTTGCAGCAGCCAAAAACTCCAGTCATGGCCTGAGACACCACTGATCTGACTTGTTGCCGAAAGCCCAATTGTCTTTTCCAAAGTCAGTTGTCCTAATAAGAGTTATATACCTTTCTTTATATACCTATCTCAGTTTATATTCTTCAGACCATCATGGTTACCAGGAGTATTGTTTCAGGTTCAGAGAACAAGAACATCTCTGTCTCTGAGACAAGCAAGAGAATCCATGTGCATTCAAGAGTTCACTAGGAAGCAAAGCTTTTAAGTGTACAGAATAGGATTTTTTTGCTTGAAAAAGAAATAACTTCATCACCCAAAATGTCTCACCTTTCCAAGAAGGTAAAGTGGGCTCAAGAGTGGGTTGAAGAAATCCCACTGGAAACCCTACCTATTGCCTTCAGTGGGATCTTTCACCCAAAAAAAAAATTTGGGCTGCAATGATACTTCATTTATCTGGCCAAGGCATGCACATGGATTTGGAAGCTATTCTAATTTTCTGCAAGTATTTTATGATCACTTTTTTGACTCCAGCTAAGATGAAAAGAAGAGGCTGAAGCTAGAAGAAATAGAGTTGTTTGTGTAGTCAGCACATGTCAGCGAGCCATGTCATGCTCTGAGTGAGGCTTCTGTTCCAATGGCAGAGGTGCAATTCTTCTTTTGTTTTCAGTCTCATCACAAAACTATCAGAAAATTAACCTTTATTGAAAGCAGGAATGTAAGATTTTTATACACCTGCATTTAGTCTTCCACTCACGACACCTTGGATGTTAAATTTACCATTGCCTCTTTTAAAATAGAGTGACCCACAGGAGGGAGAAAATGACAGGTATTTATATCCTAATAGATGCAGGGACACAACTCACATTTGCACTGGTGCTTCAGCTATTAACTACAAATGAACATGGATTCCTCAGAGGCCGAGGAGAGGGAAGAAGGATAACCTTTTCTTCTTAAATCAGTGGTCTGGAGAAATGACTGGAGAAAACTGAATAAGGTTTCTGTGCTTTTAGTTGTTCATGACAAAATACAGTTAGTCATATTTGTAGGGTCTTTTCCAAAAAGTCTTTCAAATATGGCAGCCCCAATACCACAGTTCTGATGTAAGCTCATTTCCACTTACATTGGGGGGGCAATATGACCATATTCAGGCAGCCTGTATCAGAATAACTTCATATGCCACAGTGCCTAGACCATCTACCTTTAAAGGAGTCAGTGAAGCTTCATTACTGAAGCTGTCATGTTCTGAGTCTCAGTTCACTCAGTAGGAAACAGCAGCCACAGCAGCCAAACCTGACACCAGCTGTAGACAGGCTGACGAGCATCTCTTCTGCCTGCAGTCAAGATTTATTCAAGAAATTCTGTATGTGCCAGTGTGAAAATAACAGATCCCAGAAAGGCTCTGAAACTGTAAATATTAGGGTTATCAGAGCTAAACAGTTAGGAACTGAGTCACACCAAAAGATCAGCTACTCGTGCACAGTACAATTTCAGTAGCGGATCCTAAATCTGCCCTGCTATAGTGACTAAAACATTCTCTCTAGTTTTTCTGAATATTATACATTTGTCATCAAGGTTTATCCATCCATATAAAAACAAGTATTCACCTTAGCACTCTGATTACAGGTAGTAGAAGAGCTATGGAGTTGCAGAAGACAAATAGCCAAAACCAGGTTTGGAATGTAGTAGTTTTGCAATTGTAATTTTGCAAATTAGGTGTTACTATTTGTTCCTTTTTCTTGCATACATAATATTCCTGTTTGTGTGATGCAAAGTTTAAGCTTAACTAGCCACCACTTTGGCATCAAAAGAACAACACATGATTTTAAATGATTTGACAGCCTAGGTACAAAACTTCCCAGGGAAGAACTGAGGAAATTTGTTAACATCCATTTAACTGTTCCACAGCTCTGCACATTTCAGCTGGAAGATCATACAAGCCATTTGTCATCCAATGCAGAATGTATTTGTTAGTTTCTTAATAGTCCCCAAATTCTGTTAGGCATCGTCCATTTACAGGAGAAGCTACAAGAGGTGAGGGAGATAAAAAAAGTTAAAATAAAATCAATTAGGTAATTAATTCTCATTGTTTTCTGTACTATTCCAGCACCTATATGCCTTTTACATGCGTATTTATTGTGGGATCTTTGTATCTAGATGAACCCCAAACACTAATCACACCACATCTGTTGGTGATCAGTAACCCATATTTTGAACTTGCTTGATCTTCTTGCACTTTCTCCAGCCTTTTTCCATTGTATTTGGAGACAAAATGGGTGGTTACATGATGGTATGCCAAACTACCTTTTTTCCATGAGACATGAGGCACCAGATAACTGGAAGCACTGAAGGCTCCAGGGTGGCAGACCCTTGTTGATCCAAAACATGACCAAAGGAGTATTGACCAGCACCTCAGCCAACAACTGGGAAGCAATAAGAGACACTGGAGGTGGTGGTGATGAAACTCATGGGATGTTGATTCTCATCCTGGCCCTGCTACTGGCTTACCTTACCTTCATCAGAACTGAAAAAGGAAGCTAAAATGTTGCACCTTCTTCAAAGTACAAGGAGGTCTGTGAGCAAGAAAGAAGTAAAAAGAGCTACAAATAACCATTATCTCAGAACAATAACTGCATAGCTGCTAGAGCATATTGAGTCACACACTCCTTCATGTATCACTTGAACAGCTATCAAATTCACAAAGCAGCTATCCCCTGGAGAAATAGCTTTAGTCATCACATTGCTCCTGGACACCATAGGGGTTTCTAAAAGACAGCTGGTACAGGGTAGGTCACCAGCCTCCTCACAGTCTGACCGAAAGCAGGGGCACATGTGACTCTGAAATGACACTGGGGCATACGTACAGAACGCTGCTCTTGACCATGCTACCATTTTTTCTGCTTCTGCTGACCTTTTTCGTTCTCCAGAAACTTCAGTCCTTTCTTCCTTCCTCCTCAGCCTGTCACGGTATGAAGAGGTTTCAAAACCGCAAGGAGAACACTGTCAGAGTGGGAATAAACAACAGCTGAAAAGGTAAGGGTTTCCCTTTTTCTTGTTTAACCATACAATCACAAATAGGAAAAAAGGGGTATTAGACATACCTGAGAATCTGCTGTTTCACAAACGCTTTTCTTCACCTTCCCACATGCACAGTAGGCATCCAACTACATTTTACTTATCTACCCTTCAGCTTGTGAGGAACAGTAAACCACTCTTACTGTTCTGCAAATGAATGGGCAGACCCACTAACATTAGTCAGACCTTGGCTAATGTAGACCAGGAGACAATAAAAGTCCATGCAATTTACTGCTGGTTTAATGAAACATATTCACACTGAAGAAGTGCTACTTCTCTTCTTTTACCAGCTCCACTCACTTTATTACACAATCCTCTGTGCCCATGCCATTAAATCCACCAACTTTCTGGACCATAGCCTCTACAGACATCTTCCACTCAGCTAATTAATATCTTCCAGACAACATTCCTTTTATTGGCATCCATAAAAGTCCTAGCTTATTTGCCTTGCAAAACTTAGATCTTTATTGGCTATGTATGCTTCATTTAGTTAATTAAGAAGTAACCAGCAACAGCCTTGGCTTATCCTGATTTTGAGAACTTAGTCTGGGTTGATTTCCAGTGCTTTAACATGTCAGTTTAGCATGATTTTTTTGCTGTACATCTTCCCATAGCCTAAAACAATGACTAATAATCATTTACTATTACTTGTTTCTATTCTAGTCATGCCTGAAGATTCATACTAGACTGTGCATCTGCTATGTCTTCCAAAACCATGACAAGAGAAACTCCATGCTTCCCAGAAGCTCACAATACAAACAAGAAACAAAAAAAAAGTGGAAGTAAAAATTATATTATTAATGAAACGTTGCCTGATAAGGTGACCTACCCATGGTAACATTTGGAGCCTGTGGAAAAGCCACAGAAGTCAGAAATAATATTATTTTTTTCTGGTTTCTGTGTAAATAGATATCAAATGCAGTTAAATTAATTTTAAATTCTGTAAAGAAGGTTCATAGTGCTGTATCTGAAAACCAGTAAGCATGTTTTAGGCATTAAAGATCATTTGTTTGGTGGGTTTTTTCCTTCCATACTGGGTTTATTCACGCCTCTGAGTATTCACATATTGATGGTCAGACAAGCCTTGTAACAAAGCTCAGCCTTATTGAGACTTCATGGTGTTCATTCAGTAATCAAGAGAAAGATGATTGAACTAAACAGTCATTCTTGATGGTCACTCGTGGATAGTATGTGATGTTATTACAGGATCAGGCCTCCATGGAGTTTACTCCTCTCTTTCAGGTGCAGTGCTAGGTGATTGACAGGATTGTGATTTGTTCATCACCTGGGGGCCAGCACCAGCAACTAAAGGCAGAATACCTGTTTGTAGCAGGGATGCTTGCTAGCAAACCTATTGTGAGACATAGCAGAGACCCATGCAGGATGAGGGATGATCTACCTCTTCGTTAGATGTTTCTACGGGGCACTGGTGAACAGGAAAATATTTGTGATTGAAAAATGTTTCCTGAGAGTGTAGAAGAAAATACTTTGTGGACACCTCTGACTGTATGTTTTTTAGCACCTTTTCCATTTTGCAACTCACATATGTGAAATGAAGGGCCATTTTCTATCCCTATCAAGTGTCTATTAGGACATTTGCCTGTTAGGCGGTTGCCTGTTTTGCAGATACTTCTTGAACAAGGGTAATATATGCTGTATAAAATCCTTTATACTTTGCACAGGCTGATCATTTTATGGGCACAGATTTTGTGCAAGGCCCATATGGTAGAAGCAGAGGACACGGGGCACATTCAAATCTCTCCTCTAAAACACACAGTCCATGGCCTGCTGTGCTGTCCCTACAGCACTGTCCTTCCCAGACCATTTTAGCCTGATGAGTTTTGTAATGTAGAAAGAATCCACAGACCTCCAGTACCTTGATCTTTTTTCTTATTATTATCTCCTTATAAGAAAAAATACATCCCTTGACTACAGTCAAGGATCTCCATGCCTTAATTTGTCCTTGACTTGGTTTTGGAAAGAAAGAACAAAACCCAGCAATGGCTTTTCTTGCCTGTTTTACATTACTGTAATTTAGAATATATTGTTGAAATACTGCACTGAACAGGAAGCCTCCCCCTGTCCCCTGAGGGTATTTCTAATGCATTGATATACATGCTAAAGAAAGATTTGTGTTCTGCATGGACCACAGCTTCAGAAATAGTAGCAGCTCTGCAGTACAAAAGGTACATTGCTCTGAGGGAATGTTCTGCAGTCAATCTGATGACTTCTGTGACCTTTTCCAACCAGATGAGGAAGATCATAAGACCTACGCATTGCCCCCTCAGTCCCCAGCCTCAGAGCTGTCGATGTTTTGGTGAAAGCTGTAGCTGTACATACTTCCCTTGCAGCAATTGCTGTCTTTCTTACACAAAAGATGACTTTGAAGACAGAGCCAGGCTAGCCACACAGTGCCAAATCAGCACAGTGTTAGATAAAAGTTTTAGACTGATAGCTGTGTTCCGATAATTGCACACTATTAAAATATTTCCTGAATTTATCATTAGAAAAATTAGGTATAAAAATAGAGATTCCTGCTACAGTGGCCCATAATTTTAAAGGGCAACATAGAAATCCCAGCAATCAATGACTGCGCATTGGGAGTAAAAGCTATTTAATGCCTAAGACTGAGGAAGAACAGCTAAGACATCTGGATTGTTTTCTAAGCTCTGCCACAGATTTCTTGTATCTCCTGGGGCTAGCCACTTAAACTGTAGGAAAACTGTCCAGCAGCTGTAGCCTGCAGTGCACTTTGGAGCCCTGGACCTTCAGTCACCCAGGATGGGGATCTGTCTGGGACACACCAGGGCTCTCTTCTGGCCTTCAAGGGAAGAGGGGGTTTCATCTTGAGCGCCTTCACGCAGCACATCCAGGACCTAGTCAACATGGGTTTATGAAGGGCAGATCCTGCTTGACTAACCTGATCTCCTTCTATGACCAGGTGACCCACTTATTGGATGAGGGAAAGGCTACGGATGTTATCTACCTGGACTTTAGTAAAGCCTTTAACACCGTCTCCCACAGCATTCTGCTGGAGAAACTGGCTGCCCATGGCCTGGACAGGCATACTCTTTGCTGGGTTAAAAACTGGCTGGGTGGCCGGGCCCAAAGGGTGGTGGTGAATGGAGTTAAATCCAGTTGGAGGCTGGTCACAAGTGGTGTTCCCCAGGGTTCAGTGTTGGGGCCAGTTTTGCTCAACATCTTTATCAATGATCTGGACGAGGGGATCGAGTGTACCCTCAGCAAGTTTGCAGATGACACTAAGCTGGGTGGAAGTGTTGATCTGCTTGAGGGAAGGAAGGCTCTACAGAGGGACCTGGACNGTATCAGAAATAGTGTGACCAGCAGGACTAGGGAAGTCATCCTTCCCCTGTACTCGGCACTGGTGAGGCCGCACCTCGAGTACTGTGTTCAGTTTTGGGCCCCTCTCTACAAGAAGGACATTGAGTTGCTGGAGCGTGTCCAGAGAAGGGCAACGAAGCTGGTGAAGGGTCTAGAGAACAAGTCTTATGAGGAGCAGCTGAGGGAACTGGGGTTGTTTAGCCTGGAGAAGAGGAGGCTGAGGGGAGACCTTATCGCTCTCTACAACTACCTGAAAGGAGGTTGTAGCGAGGTGGGTGTTGGTCTCTTCTCCCAAGTAGCAAGTGATAGGACGAGAGGCAATGGCCTCAAGTTGTGCCAGGGGAGGTTAGATTAGGTATTAGGAAAAACTTCTTTATGGAGAGGGTTGTCAAGTATTGGAACAGGCTGCCCAGGGAAGTGGTTGAGTCCCCATCCCTGGAGGTATTTAAAAGACGGGTAGATGAGGCGCTTAGGGACATGGTTTAGTGGTGGACAGGTATGGTTGGACTCGATGATCTTAAAGGTCTTTTGTAACCAAATGATTCTGTGATTCTGTGATTCATCCACCAGTAGAGCTTGGAATGAAAGCAAAGAAATCATCCAGGACCTGGGAAAAGTGTGCCTTAGCTTCTCCAGTAGTAACCTCCTTTAAGAATAAAAGGCTAGAGGGGAGGAAAGATGGGGAAGACAATATAAGAAAAAAAGATAGAAAGTAGGAAAGATGGGGAAACCTCCAGCCCCAGTAGGTCCTAAAGTATTGAAAGTCTTCAGGTTAAAAAGACTGTAAAAGTGCAAAGAATTATTGTCTCCATATACACAAGGTGCTGCTGTGCCTTTGTGAGTTATGTCAAAGGAAGACTGCATTAGCTGAAACAGGTCAGGAACCAACAATAAACAGCAGCTTGCATACTTTGGGGAGCTGAAAAATATAATAAGCAATAAGAATACCCCATCAGAAATTCCCCTTCATTCATTTGCTTGCTTGAACTGTGCCCCCAAAATCTGTACAGAGGTCTGGGTAACATGTCTTACATTCTGACATTTCCAAACTTTAACTGACAGAGAGCAGAAATGTCATTGAAAAAAGGAGCATCAACAGTAGAGAGAGGAATATGGGCAATTAGGCCTTCACCCTGATGCATTTCCCCATGCAAGCAGGCTCGACGAAGTCAGACATGTTGCTGGAACAGGGTCTAAGACCCCAGTGCAGAAAGCATTTAAACACATGCTTTTGATTTGAACAAGCCTTGACCAGATACTTAAAGTTAAGTGCAGTTTGATGAACTGAGGCTTGATGAATGGTTACAGGATCAGACCTTTACACCATTCAACTCGAAGCTGCCTTTAAAGACTCTTCACTTCCATGTTTATAATGCTCCCTTCTAGAAACATCACTATTCAATATAAACCTTGCTTATTTTCCTTTACAAGTGGCATTAAATCCTGAAATTAAATTAATTAGTTGCTAATTTTCACTCTGTAAAAATGTGTTGACACAAGGAGTACAATAAACAGTGGTTGGGTCAGATAAATAGTGAAGCATTTAGCTGACCCCAAGCTATTATTATAATTAGCTCCCTCTGACACATTGCAGTTTGTTCCTCAATTTACCGCTCACCAAACATCCAAAAGGACATCCACACAACAGCACCAGTTCACAGTCTGAGGCATACTGGGGAGAAGTGTTTTCTGTCCTATAAACAGCATAGCAGAATGCAGTGTTAAGTCTTTCTAAGGCTTTAAGCACTGTGGGAATGGCTGTTACTTCAAGTGGTTCTTGTTTTGTGGGGTTTTTAAGGCATTGTTTTACAGGCGAGTTGGACATTTCAGTGTTCTTTCAGAGCAAACAACAAACTTCAGCACCTCGTGAGCAACAACAACCACAAATATCCAGGACTCGTACAGAATTGCACCCACAGTGGAATCCTACAAGCCAACTGTGTATTGTGCTTATTGCCCCTTGTCATGAATTTCCTCCTATTTGAATATCTGGCAATATTTCAGATGAAAAAAGAAAGATTTAATTTAAAGAAGATTATCAGCTGTTCTGAGTTTTTCAGTCAAATGCCAGATCTTTCCAGTTTTCACTATAAAACACAAACAGGTTATTTTTGTAATATGAAGAATTCTGGGCTGCTTTTTTTCTTTTTTTTTTTAAACAAAGGAACACATGATGTCATGGACAAACAAATATTGTGTTAGTTTGTTTCTAATAACGGACACATTTTTTAAAGTTAGGATAACAGGAAAAAAACAAGATAAAAGGAAAAAAGATGAAGTTAGTGTTGAATGAATTAATAGCAGGCAGGTGGCTGGGTGGGTGTCATGGCAGATAAACACTGAGATGAAGCCAAGGTAATTATAATTATAATCTGGCTAGTAATGCTTTCAGCTGAGGGTGTATAAAAACCTCCGTAAGTTAATACTGAGATGTTCAGATCAACCTCCTTCTTGCCTGCTCCCCCAAAACACAATCTCATATATTCAAGCTCACGTTTTATGCATTTTTATTTTCTGAGCATTTCAATTAGTATTTTTTAAGAGGACTATTCTGTTGTAACTAGAGTTCAACCAACTTTCCACTCTCCTCGTGCAATCCTGGAAAACATGAGTATGTAATCAGCCGAGTCTCTCCTGACCTCCATGTTTTGCTGGACAGAATTCACCTCTTTCTATCATTCTCTTTCGCAGGCTTTCTCTCCTCACCATGCTATTCACGGGGGTATAAAATGCTCAGGCAAACAGAAGTTAATGGCAGATGTGTCGGCAGCACTTCTTTCTGTAATTTTACTAAATGGATGTAGCCCATAAAAGCAGCCTTAATTAATGGAAACATTTTAAAGGCACTTATAATAAGCAGGGAAAACAACAGTTGCCAAAAGCAAACTTTATTAACAAAGTATGTTTAAAAAATATTTTCCTGAAGGTGATGAAAGATTTTATGTACGCAGTAATTAGAAGAGGTATTTCTTTATTCAAATAACCTAAAAATCTTAAAGGGCTCAGGTTTGGGGCATGTTTTGTTTTCTGGAGGATGAGAGTGAGACAGGACAGTTTTCTTTCTCCTGTGCAACAGGGGGCAAATGCTTTTACTGTGCCTCGAGGGTCTTTTATTATTTAGAGGTCTGAACCTGGAAGGTGCTGAGTGCTCTCAGCTCTCATTGACTTCAATGTCACCCAGTCCTTCAGCCAGCTTCAATGGGATCTGAGGGAACACCACATCCCGCAGCAGATGTTTCCCTATAGAGCATCTTCTCTAGTGCACCCCATCTTCAGAAACACCAGGGCCTCAATTCAGAGTTAGCAGAGCTCTTAGGTGCATGCTTAAGCATATCCTTAACCAAACACCACTTCAACAGGATTTAGCTACATGTCTAAAAATTAGTATGTATTTAAATATTTTACCTTCCTGAAAAGAAACAGCATACTACTTTATTTTCTGTGGGAGATGTGACAATGTGTCCTTTTGTTTAAATATTAAGTCATCATTTTGAAAAAAATAAATAAATATAGTAGGTTAATATATTCTCAGCAGGTAAATAACATGGAAAAATCCCCTTGTCATTTTCTAAAGCCATCACAATTCATTTTTGCCTACATACATTTTGCATTGTTTTATTGTGGCAGAGATGCACATGGAGAAACTGAATAAACCCCATGTTCTTGTTTCATCAAAGGAAATGGCTTTCTTTAGGAAAATGCCCCCTCACACACCATCTGACACTGGCTTTCCAATCAAATATAAAAAGTAAAAGCAAACTGTCCCCACCATCTGTGACAAAGTCCCTTTAATTCTTCAAACACTTCTCTGTAAAATGCAGCTATTAGTAATAGCCATACATTTTGCTACATTTGTACATTAGAGTTGTTTTCTTTCATTCCTGATTGAGACAGAATCGTTGTATTATTAACCCAGAGAAGTTCTCTGTCCTTTTTAATTCCAGAATAATGAAACTCATTGGAACTTGGCGGCATTCAGTCCTGCTGACTAATCATTGGCATTGGCTAATGGCAATTTTTAATCAAATCTTATTATTAAATCAGAATATAAAAGATTTAGAAAATGCAAGGTTGCAGCTAGAGGTCATTAGTCATGAGCACAAGAAGTAATCAATACAATTATGGTTGCTCAAATTGTGTCGGATGGGCCAGGTGGCACAGTGTGATAATGCGTTACCCTTTCACCTCTGGTGTCCTGCTTGTATCACAGATAACAGCAAGTCTGCTGGTTCCATCTAATCTCTGGTGAATGCTTGAACATGCAGAAACCATTAAAAGGAATTCAACCAAACAGGCTAAATTCAATTCTTGGTCACACTAGTGCAAATTTTCAGTGGAGTTATTCCAGATTTACACTTGCCCCGTTGCAATTTGTTTAGCCATCTCTTTTTAAAAAATAAGTTATTATATTGGATAATAGGGATGAGCTGGAAATGCCCACTTTACAAAGCCATCAACAGCCTAACCTACTGTTTGTCACCGTAGTGCAAGTATGAAGTAATTAAAATGAAGTCATTGCAGATTTATACTAATGCTAACGAGTGCAGAGCTGGATTGTGGAGCAGTTCCTTTGTATTATTAGAATGTGATACTGAGGTTGCCTTATTTTGTTTGTCTTAGGAATGTATTTAAGAAAGGATCCTCAGGAAGGAAAGAAGGGACTAGGCAAGGCTAAAAAAAATGAGAGTGTGGGTAGCAGGTGGAGCTACAAACAATCTGTGAAAAAGCGGCACTTCATCCTAATAAATGAATTTTCCATCTCAAACTGGTGTTAACTCAATGGCACTAGAAAAGTTTACACCAGCTGTGAATCTGGCCCTACTGGCAAGTGTTCAAGCAAAAATATTACCATCCGCAAGCATTTACTTACCAAAAGACATGCTTTTATTTGCCTCCTTTTAACAAAATGATTGGCTCAACTTCAATGTTAGGCATTTTTTTACGGATTTTGCACATGCATCTACCTGGACAAGGGGAGCTGGTCTCCCACCCCTCTCAGTGGGGAACGTTGAAAAATGCTTGGTTACCAGCAGAGGTTGATGTCTGGGGCATATACACATCAGGAGGAGTATTACCTTCACTGAGAAATTCAAAATTTCCTTAAATACTTATTTTGCAGATAATTTTCTCTTACAAATATGTTGTCAGTTTCACTTTGTGTCACTGTATTCCTTGCACTAATCTACACATCCACCCTCTAACGCAAACAAAGGAAATGCCAACACTGCAAAAATACTGTGTTCACACGAAGGTGAGATTTCCTTATGAAAGCCTGACAGGCCAAAAAAAGTAGACTACCCTGAATTTTTTTTTCTTTTTTGCAAACAGTGAAAATATCTCCTTTTTCATACATAATGTTTCATCCTGTGTACCTTCATGTACGTATGAATAAGAAATAAAAATTCACACAGAAAGCTAACTACCAACCATATAGACATAATTGCTTTTGGAAATATTGTACTTGAAGACATTTTCATGTCAGCTGTATGTGTTCGGGTATCATCATAACATGGTGTTTACACCAGATTAATACCATATGCTGTGTGGGAATTATGTCAGGTTATAAATGGAAATACAGTATAATATCTGAAATTCAGGAGTGTGTTAGAGTCTGATTTCTTTTAAAGTGCTGCTAATCAAGAAGAACATAAGTTTGAATAACATTACTTTTGATTTACACCGGTATAGTGTGGATAGAACCCAATTCCAATTGCCTTTAAGTTTTGTTAAACAAGTGTTAAAATTATCACCAATTAAAACTGTTTCTACACACTATTAGTGGACTTGTGACCTCATTAAGGCAGCCAGGAGTGCTGCCACAAAACCATGGTGAGTCCTCAGATCTGATGAGAATCATTTTTCTAGCTTTTTTCCTCCCAAAATGATGCCACTTTTCCATGTCTCCTCTAGGCCTCTTGTGAGTCCTGTCAACACATTTTAGCTCAAAGCTGAAAGCACTTCTTTAATCTGCATTTTACTCACTGCCTAAGTAATTTAACAGTTGTCGAGCAGGTCAGGAATAGGAATAAAAGTATACAAAAGTGGGGGAAGATGAGGGATGCAAAAAACACAGCAGAACTGAGTCTAAACAGAAAGCAGAGTTAAAAACAGATGAGAAAGGCAAATTAAGGAGCAGAGCCCAAGTACCAAAGCCAGTAAAATCCAAGGAAGCTTTCCACTGATTTTAATCAGACCCCCTGGGAATGACAGTGGGGAGAACAATGAAGAATGTCAAGAGAGATGGCATCATTACAGTAAGGGAGCTTAGCAAAAGGAAAGCGGATGCTGACAGAAAGCAAAGGTTCACCAAGGGAGCGTCTTCCCGCACTGCCGAAGAAGAGGCAGTGGGCTCCTTCGTGGGCTAATCCAACTGGCCCCAGGAGCCAGACGGCCACATTAAGTCGGCATTGTGCTCCAGGTCTCAATCCCGCTCTCCGTGGGGTTTATTAGCTGAGACGCTTGGGCTCCCACGCGGAGCAGCAACCCGCCGAGCAGGGCCGAGCAGGAGTGGAGCAGAGCCGTGTCTCTGCAGACCTGACCCACCTTTCTTTCACATTCAGGCTGCCAAAAATTATGCAAACACCTGACCCCTTGGCCAGATGCTTAAATTCACACACAAGTTCTTCTGAACAGACCGCATTACTCAGGTTAACAGATTGGAAAAAAGAAAAATACCAGAAACTGCTCATGCATAAAGTTAAAGCTCTGAGTTTAAATAACAACATTATATTACTACATGTACAACATTATATGAGAAGCTTTCAGAAAATTACAGTATGTGAGAAGATCTCAAAAGTAAAGGATGCATTAATCCCTCAGACAATAGAATTCAGGTCTAAAGATGATTTTCAGTTTTAAGTGGATACACATGCTGTAGGATCACAGCTTCTCATGTAAGGAATAAAGTATCTGCAAGGTACTCTATGGAGTGTTTTCTTGTGCTGCAGTAAGTTCTCCCCTGTATTTTCCATTAAAACATGGTATGTATTCATCTTATTCACCTAAACATTACCTAACTCTCTTACAGATGACAGATTGCCATTTTGATTAAAAATTTAAGGGTATGCTGTTGATTTGACCCTGATTCATATACTGAGTAGGACGTGATATCTTTTGTGCTAATCTAGTTCCAAGTAAATTAATATATATATACATACATATACATTCATACACACATATATAAATATATGTATATATAAAAAACTCTGTTGGAGGATTGACTGTAGAAGGAGAGCATTAACTCTCTCTTTGCACAGGACCTATTAATATGAAAATTACTGTAATATGATTAACTGCTCCTCTTAACACCAAAGAGAGTGAGTCTTGAGAGATTATTTTGCAAGATGATAACGTTTCCCTATCCAGTTTGTAACCCTAGGGAAAACTGAAAAAATATGGATTCTGATTTGAACAATAATGAAATGGTAAGTGATATAGCTTTGCTGTCTTATAATAACTGTATTAATTTGCAAGCTGTAGTGCTAAACCAGAATAGAGGTGCTCGAGGAGATATGCCTGTTATCTAGGCAACAGTTAATATGATGAAAATGCTATTTAGAAGCAGCTCCATGTTTTTATCATAAATATAACTTTAATTCCTTGAAAATCTCCATAAAGTCCCAGCAGAATGTAATAAATGCAACATAATCTAAAAGAGAAGACTGTCATTTATAACCATTCCCAATATTAGTTATGGATCTTTTAAAGTTTAAAAGCACTTTCAGTAAGAGAATCTATCCTATATATTCCATCCTATATATTACTTCCTCAGTTTAGAAAAATGACTTAACTGTGATAAAGAGATTCAATTTTTACCTTTTGCTTGCTTTTGAGTTAGCATGGCAGACCTTATCTATTAATTTGCCAGGGAGAATTTCTCTTCAATGGCACTCTTTCCCCCAAAAGTGAAAAAGTCTTTTCAATTTTAATTTTAGTGTAGGAAAGAAGTACTCCACAAGCAAATGACAAAATGGAACTATATACAGACTGATGTTTTATCACCAGACTGAAAGTGCAAAGCTTCTGTGAATGCAATGCTCTTACAATTGTCAGAATTTTATATTACTGATATTTATATATGATTCGGCTGAAGGAGCCTTTTTATTCACTGGTGAGGCTATACTATACAGATTTCATGTCACATTCACTGAAGCTAAATTTAATTTGGCAAAACCATAAACCACAGCTGATTTTTCTATAACAATACCCTAACTTCAGCCTTTGGAAAACAATATTTTTAAAGTTTCTTGGAGGTCAGCCTAATGACCTACATTGAGAAATGTAGGACTAAACCAAGCGATAAACACAGGATTATACTGAGTTACCCACAGTATACAGTTCAGACCTCAGTCAGAGCCTCTCTCGTCTGGCTTCTCCCTGGCACTCATGTTTTGTCTTGTCTCACCTTGTATCGTAGTGCAAATATGCTGGCACACTCTAGACACGTCTTCGTTTGGGTAGAAGATACCATGATGAGGCAGGATGAGAATGAACAGTGGCGTCTACATGCTGCAATGCATCATGAAACTTGGTAGTGTGCTGCAAAGGGTTGTCTTCATTCACAGGCCACTGTTCCCAATCTTTAATTCCTGAAGATCCATTTCACAGTAGCATCTAAGATAACCTAACAGGCTGATGTTCATGAAGGGATCGCATTGTTAGCTGGTTGGTCTTGCTTGGCTGCATAAAACATACACAGAGGTATTTTTTTCTCAATTTTCCTACAGAGTGCTGAATGAACTTTAGGTCTAGGCATTGTGGGAAAAACAGTTCAGGAGCTGGGTGTACATCATGAGGCAGATGTTGTCTGCAACATGCTGAAGCATGTGATGTTGCTACAAGATCTGTAGGCAAGTGTGGTGTTCCCAAATACTTAGTGGTACGATAGTGGTAAACGAGGATTTCCTAAAGGATGGGGAACACTTAAATCCTTCTGGGTAAGGACAAATGGCAACCTTGTTTCTCAAGGAGGGGTTGGCTCTTCTAGTCCTGCTTACAATAAATAGAGAGAGAGAGAGAAATGGGGTTTACTGGTAAGGTTCAGAGCATGTCTTCTGATGTTTAGCTGTGCAGTAAATCATTATATTTTTTTCTCCAAGTGACAGTGGCACCAAAATGTGCTGTGACATGTTGAAACAGAGTTCCAGCTCTGAAGAAGAAATGCACTAGGGGAAAAAAGTATGGGGAATGTATTAAAATGTATGTATTCTGTTTACTTTTTTTAAAGCAAATATAAAGCACCTCCAACTGTTCATCAGCCAAACCAGCAGTTGGCTTATAATCACTGAGAATGTGAGTATTATGAGAGGATATTCTCTCTGCTTACTATCCACATAAGCAGCAACTCTAATAAGGAGGTGTCTTCCTTTTTATGTATTCCAAATGTTGACATGATAGTCACAGATTTCTGTATCGTTCAACAGAAAAGCCTTTGCCGCCTTCTCCTGAGACAGAACAGACAGAAAATGTTTGGGAATCTGAGGGAATCTGAAGGATATTCTCCCCACACTAGTATTTTCCTTTAAACACTCCCTTCTGGGTTATGGGAGCAGGACGTAAGTTTTTTTGTTCAGGTTTGGTGTGCACAAAGTCTTAGTTTCTGTACAGATTGCAGGATGTTATGGCGTTGGCTATGTCAATATTGTCTGAGTACATTCTTAAACCCTGTAGCTCTGAGCAGGTAGAAGTCTGTCTGTAGCTAAATGATAAGGCTGTATCTGCTATAAATATAATAACATCATCCACACACATGTACAGATGGCTACAAAAGAGTGATGAGACATCTTGTTTTGCCAAATATAGAACCTAATGAAAGAAATCACAGACTCTACATTTTAGCTCTTGAGACTTAATTTTTGAACTTTTGAGTTCAGGTTCTTCTTGACTCTGAGAAAATTCATGTTTTATTACATTATTTAATTCTTCTTTCCCCCACTAAAATCCTAGGGCATGAATGAATTACAAATAAGAATCTTGGCACAGGTTTCAATTTAAAGAGAAACATTTTTCTTCTGCTAACTTTATGCCTTTTCTTCAGGAGATCCAGTGAAGGGACAAATTTAAATTACAACAGGGAACCCAATCACCCCAGAAAGGTTTGGAAAAAAACTCATTTTTCTTCTTAAGTTTAAAATACTTTGCAAAAATTCACTCCCAGCAAGGCTTTTTCAACACTGCTATTAAAATATAAATGACCATTTTCATATAGGTTTATGCAAAAAGAATCCATTGTCACTTAAGTCTACTGCCAATTTCTCAGCTGTTATAAATCACCATTATTCCACCTTGGTGGAGTAACACTGTTGTACATCCAGCTCAGGATTTGGCTCCTGTTTTCTATTAATTCTGATACACGGTAGCTGGATGAAATTCTGTGGCCTGTGTCTTACAGGTAGTTAGACTAGATGCTCTAATGGTCCCTCTTCTGCTTTTAAAATCTATGAATCTAATGAAAATTATGTGCCTGTATCAAGGGGAAAATATGCCTGTTTAATGCACAAAATTCTTGTGCCTCATTTCACAAAAAACATTGAAACCTGTCTATTTCTTAAGCCAGGATTTCTTTTCACAGTATTGATAATTATATTACAAACAGTATTTAGCACATGAAATTAATAAATCTTTTGCTTCCTGGTTTACACCAGTTTCCCATATTGTATTAGTAACCACACATTAGCTAATCAGCAGGTTGAGAGGAAAGCTGCCAAAAGCAGATCTGATAATTGGCAGCAGTCAAACAATCATAGCAGGAAACTTTACACTTCCTGCAGACAAGGCTACTGATGAAGACAATGCTGAGATACAACTTTAGGGAAAAAATTAGGATGTTTAGTTCTTTCATGTTTAATGATGTCTTGGAAAACTGGATTCACATCTCACAGGGAGATACAGGCGTTTTGCACAGAAACAATATAGATAACCACGCAACATTGGTTAAGGGAAACTTGGTAATCTAGTGATCATCTAGAAACATTCATGAGATTTGTTCTCTGCCAAATTTTACAAGCCATTTAAAACACCTTTTCTATCTAAGTCCGTATATGATACGGTTATTACTGTAATAAGTGAGCTCTTGACACATTTCTCTGCCCAGCATTCCTCTGAGATAAATATCAACAAACCCATCCTACAGGAAGGAATTTTAAACACGCATCAGCTGAGTTTTGGATCCACCCAACACTTTAGGTGCTTCAGATAGGATTTAAACCAAAATTCAATATTCTAAACTTCTGCTCATCTAGTGCCTAGCCTTGGCACCATCTGAAGTCCTTCAACTGTTTAAACTAAATTTTCCCAAGTCCCCTCAGGAATTCTCCTTCCAGGCATAGATAGAAACACTTCAATTTTTACAGTATGAAGAAGCTGGGAATCCAAAGTAGCTTTGACCTTGAGCATTATCCACAGCTTGACATCCTTCATTTATCTCGTTCTTGGAGGCATTCTTGCTAATGTTTTACATCAAATATCCCTCAGATTAAATACAGTAACAGTGGCTCAGAAAAGCCACTGAAGATCTCCCGCTTCTGCTCACATCTAGGTGACTCCGTCTCTCTGGGCCATCACATCTGTAAGTCTCTTTCACAAGGAGGAACAATTTCAACGGGAAAACATGAGATGTTTTAGGGAGGTGATTCTGCCCCTCTACTCGGCTCTGGTGAGACCCCACCTGGAGTACTGCGTCCAGCTCTGGAGCCCTCAGCACAAGAAGGACATGGAGCTGTTGGAGTGGGTCCAGAAGAGGGCCACAAAAATGATCCGAGGGCTGGAGCACCTCTCCTACGAGGACAGGCTGAGAGAGTTGGGGATGTTCAGCCTGGAGAAGAGAAGGCTGCGGGGAGACCTTATTGCGGCCTTTCAGTACTTAAAGGGGGCCTATAGGAAAGATGGGGACAGTCTTTTTAGCAAGGCCTGTTGTGATAGGACAAGGGGTAATGGTTTTAAACTAAAGGAGGGTAGATTTAGGCTAGCTATAAGGAAGAAATTTTTTACAATGAGGGTGGTGAAGCACTGGAACAGGTTGCCCAGAGAGGTAGTGGAGGCCCCATCCCTGGAAACATTCAAGGTCAGGTTGGACGGGGCTCTGAGCAACCTGATCTAGTTGATGATGTCCCTGCTCACTGCAGGGGGGTTGGACTAGATGACCTCTAAAGGTCCCTTCCAACCCAAAGCATTCTATGATTCTATGATTCTATGTCTTTACTGCAAAATATCCTATATCTGGATAGGCAGGACAATTCCAAAGAGGTGGCAGAGGAACAAAGATGTCCTAAGAATTTCACTACAGGGCTTTAAGAGAAAGAACTGCTGCTCTATTCACTATATAAAGCAAAGGGCTAGGAGAAGGCACAAGATTATGAATCCTGAGAAGAATTACCTTCCTATAGCTTAATATATAGCACCTACATTCATACAAGGTGGCACTAGCAGTTTTCACCACTTCTCCCTGCTACAGATGGCTGATCAGCGCCTTTCCTTGAACTCTACCCCCTCACACCAAGTTGTCAAATTAGAGACCAAATCCTAACAAATTTCTGATTCTGCCGGAAACCACTCTCTTTAGGCAGCTTTTCTCTTCCCAAAGAAACAAACACTTACTTTCATGAAACTAATGGGGAACGGGCAGGCCAAAAATGAGGTACAAGTCCTGAACTTGAAATTGTAGCAAAACACAGAATGAAAGAATTTCAAATGGCAAAGGGAGAAAAGTACTATGTCACGTATCTTGTCTGCCTCAACCGACCTGTCCTATTCACTGTTTCTACTGTCTTTTATACTGCCTTTGGGCTGTGTTTCCATTCCATGCACATACAGAGCCCAAAATACAGGGTCCTGATCCGCACCACAGTCTTCAGGCAGGGAAAACATAAATAAACTAACAGCTGAAGAACAGCCAGTGCACTGCACTCATTTCGAAGCACCTTATGATGGTAAAGCTTCAAATACAGTATGAGGAGTTCAATAAGGTGTACAAAAAGTGACATAGGGAGTAAGAGGCAGAGGAGTAAGGTCCAGTCTAATCTTTGAAACCAGGCTGCCTTTGCAGCCATTGAAGGCATATACACTCCTTGGGAGGTGTGTGTTTTGGGGAGAGATTTGCAGTACCTATGCTATTTTAGAATAGGATCACCATCTACTAGTTTCTGTTGAATTTTGCCTCTATGATCTCCTTTACGGATCTGAGATGAAGTTCTTTGGCCAGCATAGGAATTACAAATTCTGGGACTGCACATCATGCCTTCATCTGGGGTACCTCCAAGTATATGGAAAATGAGGCCACAAGTTCGCACATTTTCCTTCTACGAAGTGCTGAATCCTTTATGCTATCAAGCATAGAAGGACCTCAAAGGATATTCTCATTACTACTGAGTATCAAAAGCAGAAGGAAAATGCAGGGTAAAATGCAATCCTTGAGGTAATCCTTAATCTCACAAAAAATCTCTGGGAGTTTTGCTTTTACTTTCAATGCAAGCAGATCAGGACCCTCTGGTAAACCATGTGTTTTGTGGATTAAATGTTCACTTTTCCAAGGTCGCACAGCAAAATGGAACGATAAGTCTTCCCCTACAAATTTCAGATTTACCATTTAATTAATTGACTTTGGCAGTTGGCACACAACCTTTTCAAAAAAAACATTCTGAAATGTCAGCCTTGAAGGAGGAAAAAAAATCATTTGATGAATTTAATCTAAGTGCCAACCAAAGCACAAATGTTCCCTGTGGACCCGTTACAACACTGGAGTTCACAACTGATTGCTTGGGAATGAGCAAACTAATGTGGCAAAATATTTACTAGCTAAGTAGTTGTAGTTTAATATATACACTCTACTCGCCAGATATTTACACCTGTATCCTGTAAAATGCTGAAATCTTCAGACTTGTTAAATTAATTAATTTAATTAAGGTAAATAAATAGAAATACAGGTTGCTGTTTTCCCAAATAAGAAGTTTCACAGACTGAGAGTGTTCATTTATGATTTCTTTTTTTGTTGTTTTGTTTTTTTACTAATGTGAGAAACCACAAAAAAGTTGTTCTCCTGCTTCCTGTACATACATGTTGTGCGAATTATATATAGTTTACTGGATAGTCTTCAGCAGTGAACTTCAGGTACCATCTGTACAGATTTCTGGCACTATTTATTTGCAATTAACCAGGGCCTTATGTTTTATCCCCTACAACTTAAAGTCTTAAAGTCTGGAGGAGGTAAGTTTAGCAGAAGGGAATATTGAATTCAACATCAGGCTTTCTAATGAGCAAAACCTATCCCACTACTCCGTATTTAAACCATTCTGACTGAGAAAGATTGCTCTTCCTAGGTAAAAAAAAAATCTCTTGGTAAAAAAAAATGTTTTAATAGCACCTGCAAGTGCAGATTAAATTATTTGTAACGATTCATTAAACCTGATGGCTCAGATACTACACCAGTGAAAGCAAGCTCCACTGATTTCACCAGAACACAAGGACTTAACTAGTAACTGAGAGACTGTACTAATTTACCCCAGGTGACTCAAGGTGTCCAGTCACATAATAACCCTTTCATCCTGCAGAGCTATTCTCTTGAGGTCAGTGTTTAAAAGGCAGAACCTGTAAGAGAACAGATATTGATGTGAGGCACCAGAAACTTTACTGATGCTGGAGACCGTTTCTTCTCCCCTTCTTTCACCCCACCACACTCATCCCACCCCACCCACAGAAACTGCACATCTTGAAACTTGCAGATGCACTCATCTGTCTGCGAAGACACACAGATTAGGGAGAATGCTTGAGCAAAATGCAGCAGGTTCAGAAAAATCCCTCTATTCATAAAATCACTTGAATTACCTACGTGCAGATTCCCATATGAGAAGCAGTAGTCAAAGACACAGCAATGACGCAGAGCTATGAGCCATATCAACATTTTCAACAAAGGAATAGGCAGTAAAACACAGACAACTGCATCACCTATTAGCAAAATCTCTTCTCCACTTCTGAAAATGGGGCTAAACTGGGCAGACAGCAAATAGTTTGTGACAACACGGTGCACCCTAATTCTTCACAGCCCTACTTTCACTAATGCTATTTCAGTGTCCTAAATGCTGAGTGATAGGTGCTTTAGCACCCTTCCCAGAAACACCCACCTGTGATGGTAAGATTGGTGGAAATGACTCGTGATGCTGAAAATATAAACATTTCATCCCAGACATTGGTCACATTCTCCTAAACTGAGTGAAATTCTCTGAAACCTGCTAGTATACAAGTACATCTGTGTCTGAGCATGTATAAAAGTGAGGGAGGGAGTGGGTGGGGAAAATATGTGTGGTATAGAACAAATAAAACAGAAAACCCCAACCTAATCTCTTTCCATGCACAAGGAAATTCTATTTGTATCAGTGCAAGTGCTTCTGAAGCAAACAAATGAGACCAGAGGGAGTAAATGACCATGTTTCCCTCCAGTTTTTTATACCATCCCTGAACATTGGTATCAACACATTAAGAAGAGGGAACTGGTAAATTGTACTATCAGGAGAATATGAATAAACATCAACATAAAACAGTGAGTGAAGAAGTGATGAGGATTATTGAAATTTGACTGCCTGGTTAAATTAAATCAGTACAGAAAAAAAAAAAAAAAAAAAAAGAAGAAAAAGAAAAAAATGTAACCAAACCACAAAATACTGGCCTCACCATTTCATAGAAATAAGTTTTACCATTTCTTGGCACAAATTTACTGGAATTGAGTAAGAGAGACAGAAACTCTGAATTCCCCTCCTTCTCCTCAGGTTCATTAGCACCAAAGGGCACAATGAGGAAGCTGTGACTGGGAAGCAGTGGCCCTGCTCTGAACATCTCCTCACTGTGGTCACAGCAACCGCCACCAGCTACCACACACATTCATACATACGCTTCACATATCATATAGATTACAAAACAGAATATCTGAAAGTACCGTTCAACAGGGGAACAGTTCTGCTGCATGAGACCAAGAATCCTTACAGCCTTTTGCACGTTTCCAGCAATGGAGCTAAGGAAGACTAAAAGAATAGGGCAAATATATACTCATAGTTTCTCGGTTGGCTCACTCATCCCTTCATGATGTGTTGTCAGGAACTCTCTGATAAGAAGATATTTTAATAGCTCTCAATGGATTTTTATTCTATGAACCTATTTAATAACTTTCTGTCCATGTCTACACTTTTTTTGCACTCATGAAGTAATGAGTTGCACAGTCTAAGTACAC
>VYZW01045169.1:9506-22086 GCA_013401315.1 Balaeniceps rex
AGCGTTCTTAGCTACTCTTTCCATAAAGGGCAGCGATCACCCTTAAAAAAATATTTCTTAGTATATCCATGATAATCTGCAAATTTGAGAGCAATATTTTAAGACAAAATTGCTACGATTTACCATGAACAGTGTATAGATAAACAGACTAATTGTTGAATTTTTGTTGTTAAGTTTCAAAATTTAGACATCTACTTTAGGTGCCATCAGTGAAAACCTTTACAGAGATGTTTATCTTTATTCTTGCGAGCAATTCCACAGCCTTCATAGCAGAACAACTTAGAAAGGTGAAGTAAAGCATCCTGGCTTGCAGGATCTCCAAAGTGACCCGTTAGAAGAGACACAAGCATATGGGTGTTCTAACACTTGGAGAACTAGACTTAAAAACACAAACTTCCAAAGATGACACTATAGCATAGAGAAACTGAAAACAGGTTAAATAAAGCCAACACGGGTGCCAAAGCAGTGTAGTTACAATGTCACACGCTGAATAAGGGCTGATTTGCCCACGGTGCATGTAACTGGTATGTGCTTTTCCTTGAGCATGCACACTGGTACTCACCAGTTAATGAACTATAAATTCACGTGTTGGCTTACCTCACTTGTTCACATATTCCACCGGTCACGGTTGTGACAATACTAACTTCCCCACTGAAAAAAAGAGTGGGCAAAACCTGTCTCAGCCAACTGGCTCCATAAACCAACAGATGCTTTTCAAAAGGCATACCAAGAACGGCCCTTTCCCAATTGTTTGATTTCTTCTCAGGCAGATGTAGAAAAGATACAGAAGAATTGTGACAGGAACAAAAAATGATCAGGAGGTCTTTATTAAATTCCTCTACATGAAAAATAATATATAAAAGCCATAATTAATTACAGTTGTGGAATCACACAAATGGCTATCATTATTCATAACTGTGACAATACTGATGTATGTGGCTTGCATTTGTCCTTCCCCAGAGACAAACAAAATTTAACCATGACCGGTTAGACCATAACCATTTATTACTACAAATATGGCTAAAAGCAAGTATTTATAACACCAGGAGGTGTTGCTGATTTCTCCACCATTTCCACCTCCCCCCACCCCGTCCCTGCATTTTTTTGTCCACATCTAGCATGTCTGCTATGCTGTTAGGGGATTCTCTCTTCCAGAAGAGTCAGCAACATCCCGAGGCCAACACAGTGAATGAAAATCCCTTTTGAAAATCCTCACACGCAGCACCAAAAGCAGGCAGGAAGCTCCCTCCTCCCTGAAATTCAGCAATTCCTCTCCCAATTCCTCCAGCACTTGTTTGCATGAAGACTGACAGCCTGGATCTGGAACCTATTACCCATGGAAGCACAGGCTGTTAACCACACAGCTGACAGTTGGCTCGGTCAAATTATTTTAAACGAAGTTTTGTATTTAAAAAAAGCCCCTAAACACCAAAATCCCACAAGATATGACTGTATTTCACAATGCACTGTTGTGTATTGATTGAGCTGACTGAGCTGGCAGTGAAGCTGTGCAATCGTGTTAGCATCCCATGCTGCCAAGCTAACATATCTTTCCTCTCAGAAGGTTAATGCAGGTATACTGCTCCTAACACTTCAGCTAACTTGCATACTTCTAGCTGAGGGACTGCTGCGTGGCATCTCCTCGAGCCTTGTCAACATGATCACAGTTGCTTCCGAACATCAAGTATTAGCCAAAGACAAACTGAAAGGTCAGAGTACTACACACTTCCGAAAGGGCATTTGTCATGGTAAACAGTGATTCACCTTTTAACGTTACAGATTCTTTCCCGTTAAGAGAGAGGTGCAAAACACACACTACAAAACTTTAAACCACGTAAAATTTGCCTGCCTTTGAGATTGAACAAGCTTTTTCACTGAAGCTAGAAACAGGCCAAACTCTGAAATTCAGGAAAGTGTTATGATCAGGGTACACTTACCCAGTGGTGGGGTTTTAGCTTACTTATTACTAAATGAATACATAGCTAGCATATGTGTCATGTAATATATGGCAAAACTTAGTGAATGCAGTGAAGGTCATGAAGTTTTAGAAAACGTCTGAAACACGAACTGAACTTGCATGATCAAAACGCAAAAAAGGTTTATGTGAACACAGACAAAACTACACTTGAAACAGCTTTCATGTTAAGTATTAGGGTGGGTACTACCATCCCATTTAATCCTCAAATTAAAGTTTAAGCCTATGCATGCATGCTGTCTGGTTAACGACAGCACAATACACTTCAAACTGGGAGAAACTAGTGATTTTTTTAACGTATTTTACATCTAAACTGCTCGTCCATTTCTTCCTTCTGATTTACTCTGTAAGCCCTAAAAGTCAACTGTTGCTTTATTTTTGCACTGTTTCAACAGCTTGCAGCATTTATACTGTGCTTTGATGTGTCAGTTATATATGCAATTCACAAGAACTGTGATGATCAGCAAGTATTAGTATGCATGTAAGAGGAGACAGAAATGGTTGCAAACACATGGTCTTCAAATCACTGCAAATAGCACAAGCAAACATCTTAGAAGAGTTGTAGAGACTAATCTAATTTGTCTTTGAAGCCAGTTCTGGGAAAAAAATGTTCTAGAAAAATTTGTTTAAGATTAGGAAATGGTATGACAAAAGGTCAAGGCATTTAAAACACAGTTTAGATGCAAGTCAGGCAGACAAGTCATTTCAATCTTGCCATTTGACTTGTCTGCTAATTCACAGAATAGAAAGCATTCAAGACCTTGTGGAGAACAGAACACAAGATTTAGGCAATTAGGGTACCACATCTGAATAAATCAAACAGTTACAAAAATAGGAAACACCACTATATCATCACATGGCACAAATGTGTAACCTACTCTGGGGCTAACATGCATAGATAAGCATGGGATTTGCTTCCTTGGGATGATTATGAACAGTGAAGCCCTGATCTTTCATAAAGACATTCTCAGTGGTTGCTTATGATGACAATACAAGGTATGTTTGGCAAGGACACCAGACTCCTTAAAGTTGGCATTTAACTGGAATGACACAGGAAAATCATTATTTGACTTTAACAATGACAAAGAAAGGGAGAATTTGTGCATCAAGGACATTATCAGCTTCTACATTCAGCATTTAAGAAAAAAAAAAATCAGATTTGTGGAAGATACTATTTGCTGTTTGCAAACTTGCCCAAACACAGCAGGTTCTCATTTAACATCTTGTTCTGGCATATTTGCTAAGCAAGCTACCAGGAAGTCTGGATCCAGACGAACGGGTGCTCAGGGTGGCTCACCCTATATCAAATACCCTAGGACAAGCACTTCCACAGTCTCCTGATTAAGGAGGACACTGCCCCAGTCTTGAGTGTTTGTCATGCCCTGTCCCAGTGGATCCCCTGGGCTGTCTCCCGCTCCCTGGGAATAGTTTCGCTAGTGCTGGAATTTGTGAGAACAAAGAGCTCTTAGGAGTCAGGTTCAATGCTTGAAAGAAATCAAACTGAAAATGGATTATATTTGTAAATTACTTCTTAAAATGTCCGTCCTTAGAAAATGCGAAATCTCTCTTTTTAGTCTAATTTCATCATGCATTGCATATTCAGTTTCAACTAGTTTTGCTCAAAATGCTTTCTTGTAGATAGTTTAATTTCTTCTCGATTTTATTCCCTTCTTTCACATAAACTGCTTCAAATTTCCACTATGACAGCTGTACACAGAAAGACAAGTGATATATTGAGTATATTGAGCATGCTCAGGAAATCAAGGTGTAAACACCTCCAAGTGCAACAGACATTCTGTAGCTAGTTGAGAGCAAAGTTTTCATAACCTTTATATTACTCTGCCATGAACCGTGTTAGTGGGAAGGGCATAGGAGATGAATACTATTAACATTCAGAGGTTATATGCTGAAAAAGCATATGGTCAGTTATTAACATTTTAATGAATTAGATTTTTCCAGTTATAAGCTAAGTAAGATGCTAGAAAATCCTACAATTTTCCCTTATATCAAAAACATATTTTTTTTCTTCATAGAAGGTGGCCTAAAAAACCCCAACATTTTGAAATAAAATAAAAATATACCACAATAAAACAGTATTTAACTTCCATCTTCCAAATAACCATTTAATTCAGAGGCTGAATTCCCAGAGACAGCTTTTGCTCTTTACAGGGCAAACAAGCAAGCAAGCAAGCAAGCAAGCAACTATGACGTTACTTCCCAGTATGGAAAAAGAACAAGTTTTTTAAAAAAAAAAAAAAATAGAAAAACCCCAAACCAACACAAAGTTACACAATGTTTTTAAGTAGCAACAACCAAATTACAGGGTTTTAACCAACTAACATTCTAATCAAACTACCTAGTCTGACTGAGGGTAACACCAATAGATGAATTGTTTTCAAATAAAATCCCATACCTGTGGCATGCAAGGGCCATGCACCCTTTCTTGCCCAGGGTACGATAAGCACAAGGATACTGTCAAGTCTTTGCCTCAAAGTCAGGGTTGTTCAGAACCGTAGCAGACTGGTCTTACCCAGGAAAGCTGAAGGTCCCCACGGTTCCTCACCATCACAACCACATAACAGAGCAGTTGCTGCAAGCGGTTTAGAAACCTCGTCCAATCTCTGTAACCTAAGCCTGAAGTTCACCTACCAGCAGAGCATAAGGGAAATTAACGCTGTTTTTAAAAAGTCTGGGAAGTCTGTGATTTCAGTTCTACCCTTTAGTTTGGAGCACGAGCTGCTGCTTTTTTTTTTTTTTTTTTTTTTTTNTTTTTTTTTTTTTTTAATGCCAGGTGCAGGCCAAATAGCAAGGAAACCTTTCTGTGGTATTTGGAAAGGAAAAAAAAAAAGGCGCATCAGGCATGCACTCGGCCTGATCCCCGGATCCAGGCCCGGGGCCAGGCCCACCCCTCCCTCAGGTGCCGGCAGGCAGCCCCGGGCGGCAGGCACCGCCGCGGGGAGCCGCAGGGCACGGCGGGTCCCACACCGGGACGTGGCTGCCGCGGCCGCTCGTTCCTTGTAAGGCAGAGGCGCCATTTCCGCGCAGCGGGGAAAGCGCTCGCCTTTGGCGAGAAGGACGCGATCCCCGGGCGTTCGCAGATCGGAGCTCGCCCTGCTTTCCGTGCGGGCGGGCGGGCGGGTGCCCGGCCGCTTCTTTCCCTGCGCAAGGAAAAGGCAAGCAGCACGGCAAGAGTTAATTGGCGCTGGAGGAGGGGAGGGGGCGGCGGTGGGGCACAGGGAGTTAATCAGGGAGCATAGCTAGAGCCAGGCGTGGAGAGGCCTCGCTAATGAGCCTCAAGTACCCTGCAGTGGCTTTCAAACCTAACTGGCTTCAAACGATGCCACCCCGTGACAGAGTACTGCTGGCCATACGAAGAGGGTGATTAGAATAAATGACGGGAGTAATTAACTCTGATTGGAAACCACCTGACTGGAAAGAGAAGCTAGGAGCTGTTTAGCCGATGGTCTTCTGGTAGAAAAAGGAAGCTTTCCTTTACTCCAGTGTTTGTATGTGCTAAAAGAGCTCTTCCTTTCAAATAGGTATGTGGTGGCACTAATGAAAAGCAGCTTTCATTCAGGGGCCTCCCCATTCATTCTGAAAGGGGGAGAAAAGAAAAGCTTCAAAGTAGAACTAATTTACTTCATCCAAACCCCACTTTGGGGAGCCCGTAGTTTGTATTAACACCAGAACAAAATATTGGTTAAAAAAAGAAGACTTTACTCTTTTCATATTAAGTTTAAACATTTTAAAGACACCTGCAAGTTGTTGGTTTCTTGGTTTGGGTTTGGTTTGTTTTTTTTTTAAATACAACTATTACAGCCTTCATCAAGAAATCCAGTCTTTGCATTTTCTATTTTTCATGCCCATGTTGCCAAATTTTTCAAAGCATGAACCCGCTTCGTTCCCTCTAGCGGTGGGAACTTCATTTTTTGCGCTATGGAAAACAGCAACAATTTTACATTTTTTTGGAAATAGGATTGGCAATCTCCAGCAGCCCTTAGGCAGGAAACATATTCGCTGCACATTGGCTTTCTCTGCCATGCTACCTTGCCGCTTTATTTTACAAAGCAGAATTACAAAGAGTGAGGGCATTACTACCTGCTGTTTTACAAGCAATCAGCAATTCATTGTACCAGTGTTGTCCTGTACCTGCTGAGTAAATGCTTTAAAAAAGTTCCACTAACTGCCCAGTAACAACTACAGTATGGTAGCAAAAGCAATTCACCAAATGTTTATACTGAGCCTCTGATTTATTTGACAGCTTTACACCTTCAAGACATGATATAATTAAATGTTTTGACAATGAAACAAAAATTGTATAAATTAGAAAGTCGTTAAAGATGTACAGTATCTAAAATTAAAATGTAGTACGGGTATAAAATACGATTTCTGAAATGCTCCTATAAAATAGATAAAATGTATTTAAGTTTTAAAGAGTGATTTTTTTTTATCCTTAGACTTTCTGCTACTGTATTAAACTATTATACATCTAAAAAATTCCAAATTTAATCACTGTATGAATGCAGTTCAAGAAGATTAAAAATGCAATTCTATGTTATTTTAAAAAGGCAATCAAATAATGACTTAAGCAAAAACAGTGGACCTAAAATATTAGGAGACTTTTTTTAAAAGTTAAAATACTAAGCAGTATCTTAATTTGTTGTGTCAATTGGTGTTATTTTGATTGTTTCAAAATATGAATCAACAGCTGCCACGATGGCTTAGGGGACAAGGAACACGCTATGATGTTAATCCTGCCCCTCCAAGGCACTCTAGTTCAAGCCTCAGCCAACCCTTTGTGCTTGCGTAGGCCAGCGAGATGCAAGCTGGCACTTCCTATCCTAGAGAAGAGGGCACACAATGCACAAGGAATGCTGAAAATGGGGTTCGGAAGAAGAAAAACTAGCTGCTGACCATGTCTGTGTACACAGGGTGACCAAGGAGAATGGCGGGAATCACTGTTCACGTTCAAAATGAAAATGAGCATGATAAAAAGCAAATTTTAAAATTGAAACAAATGTCCCTAAACTATGATTGCTCACTCTAAGGTCAGTTCATAACTTTAAAATGCAGTTTCATTATCATTTTTGGTAGTATGTGTATAAAATGTGAGCTTATTGCTAGACTTAAAAGCTAATTGTTTAAACAATGTATAATTATATAACCATTATTTAAACATTAAAGCCTTTAAGCAACTATGCAAAAACATTTAGAATCAACTTTGTAATGCAGCTGAAGAGCACTGTTGTTCTAAAGGAAACCGTAATCCAGCAAAAGGTAACAATGACCAGTTGTTTATAAAAACCACTGAAATGTTTGGGAACTAGTTCACATTCTCATGCTATGTTTATGTTTCCATCTATCATCCTCCTCCTTGAGAAGATAGCGCAAAAGGAAGAAAGACTAGAGAACAAAATTTTGTTTAAACTACACATGCAGACGTCAGGTAATTTAACAAATCGAGACCAAAAAGGGGTGCCTGTGTATAGCTAAAATCATTATTGCATTAAATCATTTTCTCCTCTCTCTCTCTCCCCGAGGGACCCATCCTTGCAGCGTGGATTATATTTATTTTGTATATTCAGCTTTGCCAAGAACTTGTAGCTCACAAGTGAAGAAAAGGAACCAGAAATACAATCAAAATGTAAGAGTATACTATGTATAAATGTTACTGCAGTCTTGTTAATCAAAGAACAGACCCGATTTGCTTATTATGTGTATCTTAATGATTGGCTCCCACTCTCTTCACACTTATCTTCCATCGTATTGTAATAAAATATAACCAATATAATGTTATGCCCATAGAAAATAAATTGGTGGTGATGGGACAATTTCAGGACTGGTATAGTGGGCAAATGGAAAACAAGTTACTCATCAAACTGTTCATTAGGAGGATTATACGACTTTGTTACTACTTATGACACTGGTAGACTGTATTTCTGAACAGAAATCTCTTTTTTTGCCCTACACTCATAAATTACTGAAGCCACACACATTTCCATAATGATGTATGTGATAAGTGAAAGTGGGGAGATTGTTTTTCCTTGCACTTTCATTGAAGAAGATTCAGGAAGTTACCATTTTGTTTAATCAAATGTTTGGGTTTCAATTCCAGATTCAGTTACATGTCTGCCCTCCAACTACCATGGGGTTTGAAATAAATGAGTAAGAAAACTGTGAGAATCAAAGTAAAAATAGCTAGTACTCCTTAGAAAGAACTTTACCTTAGTCTTATTCTCTACTTTATAGAGAATTTTCTATTTTCTACAAGAAATAGCTGGGATGACCGCAAATAAGAGAGTCACATTTGAAAAATGTTTTTTTCTGTGACAAACTGACAAGAGAATTCTTGCCGCACAAGGATTAGATGGGGTATGCTTGCTTACTACAAAATGATCCAAAGTAAAATTAACTTTTCTAACTGGTCCTATTGAGTTATTGCTGTATTTAATTCAGGGAGTGGCACAGAGGACGAGTAGTGCTGGTTGAGTACATCAACCTTAATGCAGAATACTCCAAATGTTTATAAATGTAACGCTAGCAACCATTTGTTAATCGCTCAGCTTACAGTCCCCTCAATTCTCCAAATACTTCTTTTCCCCCAGAACGTCAGTAAATCCAAGCGAACATACTAAACATCCAAGTAATGGACGTTTATGCAGCCACCATGCAGGTGAATTTTTTAAAATGAAACGTAGTAATAGAGTGTGTTCTACTATTTCTCTTAGCATGCATGCACACATACTAAAATCTGTTTGGAAACATTTTTCTGTATTAATATAAATCTTGCTATTATCAGTCCACTTAGAAAATGTTGTAAATTGCTTTATAAAATAATGCTTTGTAAAGTTTTAGATAAAAAACCCTTTCCTTTCACTCTCAAAACGAACTTCTATTACAGCAATACTGAGAGTCTATTCCAGGGATCAGGTGACATGGAAATACACACACAGAAAAATTCCATCTTTCTCAGAAATCTTTTAGACAAAGTCAGGATTCACCACTTGTCCTAATGCATACAATCAACTAGACAATAACATGCGCTATCCACAACTGTTTTGACATTACAAATGAAAGCACACAGGATGCTGGACTGGAATCATTGTAAGCTATATTCAGTATTCCTCTTCTTACAAAAACTAAAAATCCAGTTAAATTTGGTTTGTATACATATATGGAGGAGTCTTGAAACGCTGCTTAACTGTTCCTGAAAGCGTAATCAAGGAAAACTTGCAGTGACTTTGTGTAATGGCCTTGCCACTGAGGTGACAGAATTTGCTAGGTGTATAATTTAATGTAATTCATGCTTTAAATTCCTGTAAATCAGTTACATTAATCCCAGTTTTTATAGGAACCACCACCCTCTCCAGTTTCCTCACATGCAGGCAAACAACAAAATGTCCAGTGCCTTTCCACGGGCAAGAAGTGACTTAGAAAAATGTTTGTCTATTCCTACATTTCATTCTTTTGTAACTAACCTGGTCTGTATTCATCACTTAATTGTGGCAATGTTGATGTTATTTTATTCATTAAATATTTTTGGAAAATTTCAACCTCTAAATGAGAACAAACATATCAAATGACCCCACACCCTAACTCACAAGGAAATGAAAACTGGAAATACTGAAGTATCGTAACCTGCACTGTTAATGGAAATGAAAGGCAGAGATTCTGCTACCTAAAACCTTTCTCAAATTTTAAGACATTTAAATAAATCCCCTGTTCACCAATTTAAAAAAAAAAAAATCACAACTAAATAACCACTTTGAAAATTAACAGATTAATCATAAAAATTTGAGAATTGATACTGTAACAATGAGAATCACAAATGCATATATTTCAAAAAGTTCTATTATGTGTTTTTTTGTAAATTCATTTTAGCTGCAGCAAGCTCCCCTCTTGTTATTTACATACTAAATGTATACATGATACAGTGTAAAATCTAGAACTTCAATACTTCCTTTAAAATGTACATTCATAAAATCCCTAGGCATGTAATCACAGGAACTTCTCATATAACATAGTAAACACCATAGAAGGCTTTACGTATTTATGTCACTTGTGCGCTGTACATACACTAAAAAAGCCATTTAGTTTTCTTTTTTACAAAAATACACCAGCCCACATTATAAAGATTTAGCATAGCACTACAGAAAATAAGGGAAATGTGCTATGATTTATTAGCCAATTAAATGCATAATTACTGATTTTTCCTTAAAATTGCGTATGAAAAGCCCTATTGTTGTGAGCTGAAATGAAATTTTTAGTGTATGATTATTTGCAATACTAAAAACTTTCAAAGAAAATGTTCAGCTTAATGTGTACACCCACACACATAGATAGAGAGGAAGATAATAAAAACTTTTTACCTGCAAAAATGAAAGTGTATATGTGGGGAAAATCATAATTATCAAGACATGATAATCATGTCTTTTGTATGGTTTCATATTTGACATAACTATATCTGTTTCTGCCCCAAAATTGGAAGTTAAGATGTTGATAAAATATTTTCCTGGACATTGGAAGACTAGAAATACTAAAATGTAAAAGGTTCTTAAAATCAATTTGTGTTAATTTTTTAAGTATTGCAATTATATTATTGGTCCTGAGCAGAGGATATATGTAAGAAATTCAGTATCACACTCCATGCACAAAAGGAAAAATAAAGGTGCTTGAAGAAAAGACATTCCTTAAAAGCTTGTGACTCAGTTATGGACAGAAACTTCATCAGCTGCCTTGGGTTTCAGTGTTTGTTTTCCAGTCATTTCATTGCGACTAGATGATAACATTACAATGTAATGCTTAGTATTTAGTTCTGCACAAAACTTGTGTGGGCAAGCAAAAAGCCTTCAAATGGGCCAAAGACTAGGAACTTTCAGAATTACCAGGAACAGAAAGGTTAGCCACAGTTAACAGTTAACAGCCACAGTCAGGTGGCTGCCTAACCATGTAAATCCAGCAGAACATGGTATACTCTGTCAGGCACAAATCCTGCCTGACCAGTAACTGCGATCTCGGGAGCAGGGAGGAGGAAGGAAGAGAAGACACAGACCTTCATTCCTTCAGTAAGTTTGCACAAGGAAACCAGGAGGAGGAAGGAGAGGGACTACAGTGCCAGCCCCCAAAAGCCATAATTCATTCTTTCCAGTTACACAAGAGTTAAGAGTTGAAAATCATTAGCAGGAATTTTGGACCTCAAATATGATGTAATTTTTATTTGCCTAGGAAGATTTGAGGCTTCAGAGTTCATATTTTCAACCTTTTATTCACAGAATTAGAAAATTGCTTTAGAAACTAATAAATGATAAAAGGTTAGACTCCTGCAAACTAACAATTTCAAGAGCAGCTGCTTAAGGAAAAACACAAACTATGGCAAAATTTGACGTGAGAAAGGCTGGTTTATTGGAGATTAAAAATGGAAAAACCTCAAAGAAAGGCTTTACTGGAAACTACAACTAAAAAGGGATTGTAGACTAACTTCACTATATAACCTAAAGATCCTTCTACATAAAACAGTGGGGGGTTCACATTATATTGAGTGAGATGTATACTAACGAACATTTTCAAAGGCCTTACAGCTGCTGGACCACTTAAGGGAAACAAACTGTTTAATATACCTAGTAAAAATCACGTAATTAATAAAAATATGAAAACAAGCAACTACGTTTACATTAAGCCTTACGTTAATCTCAGCACACACAAGGGTATTAAATGGAAATACTACCAACAGTCAGAATTCAAAAACTTGTTTCTGTTATAAGGACTTCATTAATTCCATACGTATAGCAAGCCTCTCCTTTTTTAATACCTAAATCCCAAAGACTTCCCCTTTAGAAAATTTGTAGGTTTGGACTTCGGCAAAACAAAATCAAAACCATGCCATACGGTCATTTTTTTTTCTAACTGCACAAAATAACTCCACATCCCTCTGATTAGGCACGTCATAATGACTAATAGCAAAAGACTAAGGAGCAAAATCACTGTAAGAAACTAAAGTATAATTTACACACAAAAAAAATATCCATAATATCCATCATCCAAGTAAAAAAAAAAACTAAGAAACAAAAAAAAACTGCAACAAAGGAAGATTCAACTATTGGTACAAAACCAGTTGTAAAACTCCTGAGAATGATGTGTTGGTTTAAAGCTTGTGTGCCGAGTTCAGCTTCTGTAGGAACCATAAGGACTCAAAATACGGAATTCAGATTTGATTTTTAACTCTGTTCCCTAAGGAAATAAGCCTTAGGTGCCAAGTTCCTTGTCAGTTCATCTGTTTGTCCATTCCTCCCTTAGTAACATGGAAATTTCTGGCTTATTTCAAGCAGATTTGAAAGATGGGTAAAAGTCTCAAAGATAATTCCATTTGTATGGCTTTTCAGAAAATCCATGGTCAGACACAGGCAAGAGGGGTAAACGGATACCCCCACCGAGGGAAAGCCACGCAGTACATATCCTTAATATCCATTTGGTTTTATCTGGTGAGGCAGCACATGCACACTGGCCAGTTCATTGGCAGCCACCAAAAGCGGTGGTGCTTCTCCAGTTGCAGTGTCATAAGGAATTTTTGGGAGAAGCTGAAGTTACTGCTAGGGGATGAAAGGTAAG